>JASVEL010008252.1:0-201964 GCA_032618575.1 Nicotiana noctiflora
TTTTTGAATTTGTTATCATTACTTCCCAATACGGATACCTAGAATTCCATCATTCACATGATATAACAAAAGCCCTCATCTTCTCTAACGAAACCGCCATCTTTAGCCACATGCACAATTTTGAGACACCTGACTGTTACAAGTAAAATCTTGAACACCGTAAACAATTCTCGGGCGTCGGTCATCCTTATTCAGCTGTAATTCAACTGTCTTATTGAACAGAACCACTCGTGCCTTATTAGAATTCTGACACTGCAGATCATGATTACATACGGATACTATTAGCTATCACTCTTTTCTATACACCAAGCATTCCTTACCAACATCAGTTCAAAATACCCTAGTATTTCTTCACATCTACGAAGCACCATAACCTTTATCAGAATTTTCCCAAACATACTTAGAGACAGAATCAACATAGCACACAATAGTGCAATCAGTTAATCAATAGCAACCTCCCCAACTTAGCTCGAGTCATACATCAAAGCACTTTTAGCCACTCATAGCCTTCTTACTCAAAAGATGCAACAAAGTTCTAGTTAGATTAAACTCAAGTCATTTACAAGCTTCGGCGGAGGTTCGAATCATCAATTCTTGCATTCGTTCACACACAACAGTTACGCCCCTTCTTTAGGTGACAAAATCTTTTCTAAGTCCCGAATTTTCCAAATATTTCGGCAGAGTTTCCTTTGTAAATTGGCCTATCCACCTGCCAGAGAATCACCAAACCATCCTAGCTATACTTCCACAACTCAACAAGATATCACAATGTATTTCAACAACATTAAATATCAATACTACACGAATTATATCATCACAATTTATACTTGAACCTGCGATGTATCTGCTCGAATCATAACACATATCAATACCTTTCAATTACACATGAGAATCAACCCACCTACCTCGCCTCAATTTAGCATTTCAGCACAATACCTTCCACCAGGATACACATAGCATAATCACTTTAGTCTTCCTGAGTTTGAACTCGTTCCACTACACATAAGGCACTTTACCTTCCAATTAAGAGATATGGTAAATATTCACCACGCCCATAGGTCGGAGCTACACAACAGATTAGGTAAGAGTCGAACAATTAACAACTCATCCATTAGTAAGCCTCCTTAATACACTACAGATCGGCACAAGGCCCCAAACATGGCTACTAGCTCAAGTACATAAATATAAGCCCAGTCTCAGTCATTTTACACAGTAATAATCAATCGGGAAGGATCAAGTCCAATTCCTCAGTCACAATACCACCACGCTCGTGACATGACGCGTATTCCCTCTCAGCACAGCACTGTATAGTGCAAATACGGGGTTTCAAACCCTCAATACATTATCTATTGCCACCACTCACAAAATCAGCACCTCAATGCTCAAGTCATAAACAAGGTCCAGCCTCAAGTCATCCCTACTGGCCAACATGAACTCACAGAGATTAAATCTCTCCCCTCGTTCGGAGAAATCACAAGCCATAAGGCAATTACATTACTGAGCGCTCGATGCGTACACAGACGTGTGGAAGGAATTTCAAAAATTATCTCTCAAGCTGAATCAAGTGCGCACGATAAGAATTCCAAGAAATGTGAAGTGTTTCCTAAAGATTCGCAGCCTCCCGAGGATAAGTACAGGCGTCCCCGTACCGATCCACAAGACTCTACTAACCGGCTCGAGACTCGTGAGTCCTAGTAAACCTAGGCTCTGATACCAACTTGTAACGACGCCAAAACCCAATTGTGATGGTGCCCAGCACATTGCTAAGCCAGCCTGACCAATCAACATAAACAACGGAGCTAGAAGCTCTCTTTAACCCATTTAAGCATATTAATATATGAAACAATAGTAATACCAATACCAACAGCGGGGAAACCAAGTCCCAAAATATACTAACTCCCATAGACCGAAGGGTCAAGAGTCATGAGCTTCTACTGAACATGAGTGTATAAAGGTTTATAAAAATACCAAGTGCGGAAAGAAATGTCAATACAAAATCAAAAGACAGTAGGAAGGAATATCGGGTCCTGCGGACTCTGCAGCTACCTCGAATATCCACAAACGTCGCCTCGCACAGCTACTGGATCACCGCTGAGAGGTACCTGGATCTGCACACAAGGTGCAGGGAGTAAAATGAGTACTGCCAGACTCAGTGGTAATAAACAAGGGTAAGACAGCGCAGATAAGAAATCCGCAATAAAGCACTATGTAAAGCTATAATCAGCTACCCTGTCATAGAATCAATCTTCACTGTACCTGTACCAACAAATACCAATAATAGCATAACAGCTAGCAGATGTAGCTAAATGCAATGCAATGCATGATATGACCGCTACGGCGTGTAGCCCGACTCCAATTTTGGGTACCCGTGCTCGCTGTGGGGGTTCAGACTCCGGAGGGGCTCCTACAGCCCAAGCACATCTCATAGAGATATTCCTGCGGCGTGCAGTCCGATCCAACATATATCTCGCCGCGGCGTGCAGCCCGATCCACTACTAGTCAGCTAATATGCAGATACAGCCTCGCAGGCTCAAAAGTAGTTTTTGAAAACTCTTTTATTATTTTTTTCAGTTGGAAAACAGTAATATCAAGTTCCAGAGATTGGAATTAGCATAATAACAAAAATAGCTGCGGACTAGTAGTAAACTAGCATGTCTATATGGTAAGACAATGATAACGATCCTCGCGGGATCCAATAACTGGCTCACGGCCCACATGTATACTCAACCGCCCAAGAAGGGGGTTCCTCGGCTCAAGAGTGGCCATTATCATAATATATATATATATATATATATGCAACCATCCGAGAAGGAGGTTCGACGGCTCTAGAATAGCCAATAATACAGTATCAACAGGTTGGACTAATATATAGTCTCCAGTTCATGATCGACCCCGCACTCTCAAGAGTGTGCGTGTCTCGCCGCTATACGGCGTCACAAAGTGGTATACCGGGGTTTCGAACCCGCTGGTCATCACCCACATCTATTACTCACCTCAATACGGCGCGACGACTACTCCGTAATGCCCTTGCCACGAGAATCAAGCTCCGCACGCGTAGAATCTGATCAAATACAGTAAAAATACAACAATTTAGGCCAATGGGACGACACCCAATCAATACAACTCAATTTACATCAAAATTCCCAAAGTTGTCAAAACCCGAGCCCCGGCCCACATTCCGAAAATTTACGAAATTCACATTTCGGAACCCTCGTCTCAATACGAGTCTAAGCATATCAATTTTACCAAATTCGGACTCCATTTGCCCATTCAAAACCTTGATTTCCTAAAGTCCAAGACTAGGGCTAAATCCTCCATAAATTACCCCAAATTCCTCCATTTTCATGATATAATTGCATAATATTACCAATACTAATCATAGTTTAAGTCCATAGATGATTACCCTGATGATTTCCCTTGAATTTCTCTTCAAAATCGCCCAAATCGCCTCTAAAGCCGAGACCCAAAATGTGTGAAATGTTCTGAAATTTTTCTAACTTCGGATACACTTACTTACAGCGATTTTCGCTTCTGCGGAATATTTTCCGCTCCTATGCACCCGTATCCGCGACCAAAGGGTCGCTTCAGCGGTTCCAGGCCTTGCGACTAGGCGTCCGCCTCTGCGGACTCGCCTAAGCGGCTTCCCTTCCGCTTCTGCGATGGCCGCTTCTGCGGCTCCCTTTACGCTCAAGCGGTTCCGCTTCAGCGGAAAATGTTCCGCTTCTGCGGTGCCCAGCGCTTCTGCGCTCCTCGTCCGCTTCGGCGCACCCGCTCCTGCGCCCATAATTCCGCAGGAGCGGAAACAACAGATACAGGACTCTCCAAACCTGAAATTTCCATGTTTTTATCCCGATTAACCATCCGAAAACACCCCGAGGCCCCCGGGACCTCATTCAAACACACCAACACATCCTAATTCCTTATTCGAACTTGTTCCAATCATAAAAACACCATCCTAAACATCAAAATCACCAATTATCCACGGATTCAAGCCTAAGTTTCTTCAAAACTTCCGAATTACACATTCAATCAAAAACCCAACCAAACGACGTCCGAATGACCTGAAATTTTGCAGGCATATCCAAAATCACATAACGAAGCTACAGAAATCGTCGGAATTCCATTCCGACCCCCGGATCAAAATATCACCTACCATCCGGATTTCGCCAAAATTCAACCTTAGCCAATTCAAGCCTATTTCTACACCGGCCTCCAAATTCAATTCCGATCGCTCCCCTAAGTCACAAATCACCTCCCGGAACTAACCGAATCATCAGAATCCGATTCCGAGCCCTCTAACCAAATAGTCAACTCCGGGTTGACTTTCCTTATTCAAGTTTCTTTCACAAAGGCTATATGCCTCATTTTCAATCCAATTCACTCCTAACTCACCCGATAGACTTTAACACTGATATAAAAGCATAAAACATACAATTTTAATATAACGGGGTGGTAATTCCCGTGACGACGGGCCGAGTCGTCACACCTGTATTCAAGTCTCACTTGAAACCCTGGTGTAAACATTGGTCATCATCGGAGATCACAAACAGGCAGTGATATATATATAAAGGAGAAGGGACTTTATGTACAACATGTGAACGGGCTGGCCACACGTCAAAAAATTGCAAGTTTAAGCAAGTTGCACCAACACCATCACAAGAAGTACCTAAATGCTCAAAAATGCACAATCAAAAGGAAGACAATGATGAATGAAAGATAGTAACTTTTCCAAAACAGAAGAAGCCAAACCACCAACCCACAAAGGAAAGAAGCAATGGAGCAGGAAATGAACAATATCATGAACAATGATAAAAAAGATTCAGGTAAAAATGTTCAATGTATATTCTGGTATGTTTTTTGAAAATCAAAACTTTTCAATACAACCAAAAATGAACAGTACACAAATAAATAACTCCTACCAGTCCAATGGCCCAATAAACAAACACAAACCCACTTCACTCCCCAGGAGCCTAACTCAAGTATAGTGCTAAAAGAAAAAGAGAGGAGGGGGCCTGAAGGGACATAAATGGACAAGGAAACTAGGGCCGCCCAAGTTGCAACACAAGATTCCCTCATCATTAGCACGAATCCAGGGCTACATTTGACAGGAGTTGCTGGTTTTGGCCACCACTCCTCAGACAAATCAGTCAATGGGGTCCATGCCCAATCGAATCCCCCCAGCCCAAATAATTTTCCCTGCCCCACTAACTACATGCCCCTTACTCCCCTCCTAACAGAGATCTCTATTGTGAAATCTTCACCATAATCCATGGATACTCAAATGCCTTACCTGAGAAATCATCCAAACTAATGTGACATGAGACCCTCCGTCCACTCAAACAGATACATTATTAATTCCAAAAACACATTATGCGATGTAATTATTGATGCCCATACCAGTGATACTAATTTGACCTCCACACTAAATCACATTAAGAACTCATCCCCTAACCTAACCCCCATTTTTACCAAAAGAGGCAAAGCGAAAAAACACAAACGTGAAAAAATCCATACCACCACCCATCATCGTGACATCATTTCCACTATCGTTGGATTACTCTCAGGAATCATCGTTGGAAATGGCGTTACATGGCCAAGGGTTAGCCTACAACTTCTTCCTGGGGAACCAGCCAGTCAACCTAATCATCCAAAACCCTACGCACCTGGCGAGGGTAATAGTGGAGGCCCTAAACAGGACCTTGGGAGTCTTTGAACCAAGCCTATGATAAGAAATGACCCTCAACGGCAACATGCACCCCAATCTAGACCTCTCACTGATCAACAATTTCATCTCCCAAGCATTCCAATCAATCCCCTTCTTTCCAGACCTAGTAGCGGATGACCTAGCAGCAACTTCACTCATTGCGAATATCGATCCCCAATCCCAACAAGCTCCATCATTTTCTGCTCTAGTAGGGAAGAGCCGGTCGCCACCACTAGAGAACATAACAAAGAAGATCAACAGAGTCCTAGAGCTATTGAAAGGGAAAATTATCTTGGAAGTGGAAGGGGAGGGCTATAGACCTATACGCATGGACTCTCTTCTACTGGACTCAGTCAAGGAGATAGAATTAAGTGTAGAGAATGACGATAGAGTTATCGTGTCCCAAGACCTTGACCAAATGAAGGGTGAGCCTGGGATCTTACCAAATTCAATGAGTGATCAACCAATTACGAAACCTAACCCCAGTACGACATAAGAAGCAAAAACCAGAAAAAACCACTGACGCCTCCTCAGGGGATTAATAATGAACACAGAAAATAATCCCCCACTATGCAAATGCCCATAATGAACTAAATCATATGGAATGTTAGGGGTGTGAACGATGGAGAGTCCGGGAAACACTGCTTTGATATGGTTTAACTACACAAACCAACAATGTTTGTATTGCTAGAGACAAAAATGTTTATCATAAGAAGCTGACTGAGGAAATGCAATTTGATATGCTCATCCAGTCTCCAGTAGTGGGTCTATCTAGCAGGATTGATGATGTGAAAATCTGACTGTGTGTAGGTTGATGAGGTGTCCACTGCTCCACAAGGCATTCATGCCATGGTGAAGATACTCTCATCCCATAGTTCATGGTTATTTTCAGCCATCTATGCTAGCACTATATTAGTTGACAGGAGACTGTTATGGGATAATTTAGGTATTATCTCTAAATTTTATATAGGAAATTAGTTTGTATATGGTGATTTTAATGAAGTTTTAAAGGCTAAGGATAAATTTGGGGGCAATTTCGTTAACCCAAACCGTAGCAAACTCTTTTAGAATTGCCTCAACAAATGCAAGCTAGTTGACTTAGGTTACAATGTTAGTAAGTACACATGGAATAACAAAAGATATAAGAATAGGAGAAGTCTAATTTTAGAAATAATAGATACTCGCTCCATTCCATAGTTTATGTAAACCTATTTTCTTTTGGTTTGTTGTAAAAAGAATGACCCCTTTCTAAATTTGGAAATAATTTCGCTCAAACTTATAATTCTATCCTTAATAAGAAGCTTTTATAACCACACAAATATTTTGGTCCCCTTTTTAACTTGTTTAGGACCACAAATTTCAAAAGTCTTCATTTTTTTAAAAACTCTGTGCCTAGTCAAACAGGTTCACATAAATTAGAACGGAGGGAGTAGATGTTTTGCTAATGACTGTTCGATATCTCAGTACCCTGAGGATTGTATAACCCATCTCCCTAGGACCCACACTGCCCAGTGAAAATAATGCTAAAGAAGGATCATGTTAATAACACTAACATGCCCTTCGGCTTTGAATTTATGTGGATTAGTCACCCATCATTTCCCAATATCATCACTAAGGCTTTCACCCCAAACTCTTCTTTAATCCAATAACCTCACACATTCAGGAACTTAGTAACCCAATGAACAAACATACTTTTGGCAATATCTTCTACAAGAAAAGAAGGATCCTAACCAGAATTGTTGGAATCCAGAAATCCCCCAACTACCAGTTTAGAAACTTTCTTTTGAACCTAAAAGTAGCCTGATTAGAGATCTGGACTTTATCCTCAGGAATGAGGAAGATTTATGGAAGATCAAATCAAGGGTTAGTTGGCTAACTGAAGGTGATGCCAACAATAAATTCCTCCACACCTCCACCCTCAATAGGAGAAAAAGGAACAAGATCATGTCCCTTAAAGATGATAGCGGGAACTAGCTCTATGATTATGGAGACATTAAGAACTCAATCATGACTTCTTCAGGGGCCTTTACACCTCCTCCCACACCCAAGCTCCCTTTCACACTATTAGTCATCCAGATACCAATACTCTCTCCAACTGCCCAAGAGAAAGCTTGGACAAACCCCTAGATTATAGGGGATCAAATTTGCAATCTTCTCGTTCAAACCTTTTAAAGCTCGTGGTCCTAAGGGGATACACCCTTTCTTCTACCAAAAAAATGGAGCATTATGGGGAAATCAGTAATTGGCTTTGCAAGTCACGCTTTGACACACATTTCAGGGATGAAACCATGATAAGACTTTATTATGCCTCATCCCCAAGTTCCCCCAGGTTAACATGCTCAAAAACTTCAGACCAATAGGATTTTGTAACACCATCTGCAAGACTATCACAAAAATCATTGTTTCTAGAATCAAGCTACCCCTTCCTGACATAATTGGCCCTAGCCATGAAATCTTTTTATCAAACAAAAGAACATCTGACAATGCTATCATAGTCTAAGAATATATCATCCATTTTGGTAAAATGAGAGGGAATGGGGCCCACATGATCCTCAAAATTGACTTAGAAAAAGCCATTAATAGGTTGAAGTGATCCTTTATTAGAGACAACCTCAAAGCTTACAACTTCTCATATGGGCTAATTAAGTTAATACTATCCTGCATTAGCTCCTCTAACATTTCTACTAGGGAAGGAAATCTCATATCCCTATATCTGTTCATCATGTACAAGGAGAGGCTCTCCGGACTTATGATAGGCTTGTGAATGATATGCAATAGCTTCCCATCAGTATTTGTAGGTCTAGCCCAAAGATATCCCACCTCTTCTTTGCTGATGACCTTACCCCTCTTAGCAAAGGCAAACACTAGAAACTACAACACAATCTCCATTATCCTGCAGTCTTTCAATGAAGCTTCTGGTCAAAAAATCAATCTCACTAAGTCTATGTCCTTTTCTCCTCTAACATTAAGCCTAACACCATGGAGAACCTTACGAGTGTTTTTTCCATTCAAGCCACAACCTACTTTGGTAAGTACTTGGGCTTCCCTGTTCCACAAGAGACCCTTCAATAGTGACTTTCAGTTCATAATAGATAATATGTAAGTCAAATTATCTGGCTTGGAAAACAAATTGCCTAAATATGACTAGAAGAATTATTCTGGCCAAAGCCTTTCTTAGCAGTATACCAAGCCATGTCATGCAATACATCAGACTGTCCACCAAAACAACCAACTAAATAGATAGAATCCAAAGAAATTTTTTCTTAGGAAGTACTCCAAATAAAAAGAAAAAACATTTGATCAATTGGGACAAAGTCACTAAACAGAAGTCTCATGGAGGTCTGGGATTATAGAAAGTTGAATGTAAGAACAAAGCCTTCCATGTAGGGCTGGCATGAAGGATTTTTCACAACACCTCTAGCCCGTGAGCTAAAGTTATAATCTCCAAACATTGTAACTAGAACCATACCACAGGAGAGCCCAAGTCCTCAATCTGGCAATGTATCCTCAAAGATTGAGATACATGTAATAAGGCCAATAGATGGGTAGTCCACAAAGGAAACATGGTGAGCTTCCTTAATGATGCTTGAATTTCCAATCATCCAACTATTAGGGACATGATTGAGGGCCACTCACCCCAAATGACATTGTTACCAAAGTGGACACAATTTACATCTCTAGAAACTGTGATATCCAAGTTTTTGATCGGAATACGAATCAAACCGAATGACCCTTTAACTATTTAAGGGATAATAGAATGAATCACACTTTTACCACTAAACTATACCTCCTACAATCCGATTATTGTATACAAATGCAACTTTTGTCGAACAGGAGAATTGTGGTAATCAAGATAGGATAAAATTTATGAATCTCCTTGAGGATATCACTAATCTAATCAAATCTATGTTAATCCTTCAAACTTTGCCAAGGAAGAGAGGATAATTTGGGGGATGACTCACAATGGTTCCTTTACTACCAAATCAACTTATATCTTCCTTAGCAACAGCAATATGATTTTGATGAATGGGGAAGAGGGTAAATTCAATTGGATATGGAGGTTAAAAGTTCCAAAAAAAAAAGATTAAAACCTTCATTTAGCTGCTTGCGCAGGATAGGCTCCCAACTGGAGCATTCCTACACGTAAGTTGAATCAACTACAACCCTGAATGCAATTTCTGCTCCAACATACCAGAAAGTAGTGATCACATATTCTTTGAATGCCCTAAGCCAACTCAATTCTGACATGAACTGATCTCAAAAGATTTTGTTGGTAGTCAACAGATGAATCCTATCTTTACAGCACAGCTATGGCCAACCACATAAAGCATGATAAGAAAGTTCTCTTTCAATAACACTATCTCCTCGGAAGTCATTATCCCTTTCTGCTTTTGGCACATTCGGCTAAATAGGAACCATAATTCGTTCAATAACAGGAAAGATGCCATCTCAACTGAACACCATTGCCAATTCAACTAAGTACCACACAATAGCTCACGCAGGAGCTGTTAGGAAGGCTTTTCCTATCAGAATCAAGTGGGAGCATCCCCCCCCCCCACACACACACATAAGGGGGCATTACAAACTTAACATTGATGGGCGGCTAAGGGTAACCCAAGCTTTGGGGGAATTGGTGGGGTATTTAGGACACACAATGCGACTAGGTTCTGGGGTATATGGAAAATACACTGCACACCACCAACATCATGGCAGAGTTAACTGCATTGCTAAAAGGTCTCCAAATTGCAGAACAAAATTGTTGGATAGCACTGGGAGTAGCCACAGACTCGCCAGAGGTAATAAGAATGTTAATCATAAGAAATATAACTTATGATCCTATTATATGTGAATGTATGTTGTTGATCCAAAGGATGGCCAGAGTAGTAGTGAGACACAATTACAGGGAGCAGAATAGGGTGGCTGATGCATCGGCAAAGGAAGAAGCAAAAAAGAAGTTTTTTTGGAAAGAACTACCATGCTATCAATTCCTATGAATTATTTTGGGCAGACATCCTAGATACTGAAGTAACTCATTTTTTGCTTGTAATTTTGATACACATGAAGAAAACATGTATGCATTAGGGGGATTGCAATATCCTTTAGTTAAACCAGCACTCTGTAATGTAATTTTAATACATATATATATATTCTTCCTTTTGACCAACAAAAAATTATTTGGGTAATTTCATAAATCTAAACACTTAATTTTAGATATGTAATCATCTATTGAAGAGTTTTGCAATGATTTTGGTGCATTTAATTATGACAAATGGTCCAGATATACATATACAAGGAACATTTTCGACTAATAACTATAAAGTTATGAAATATAGTTAACATATGACATTAATTTACGATTGGTGTTGTTTACAACTTAAAAGTTTTCATCTTATTTATGATTGGATATGTCTAGTAGAAAGTGTTGCCAGTAATATTTTGTTTTTATTGAAACTTGCAGGCATCCAATTTTTTGACTGTTCACCTAAAATTATTTTGAAGTCTATTTTTCGGGGTGGGGGTGGGGGGCTGTCCTTCAATTTCGAAAGTCTATTCCGAAGTCTAATAAAAGTGCTAAACACTGTCTGTGGCCATAAAGAATGCGTATAGCCTAGTGGTGACAAATAGATTAAAAAATATAATTATCCATACATATTATTCACCAAAAGTAGATTAGATAATAAACTTTTTAAAAATAAATCAAATATGAATAAGATCCATAGTATTCATTTAAAAATAAATACCTAATGGATAATCAATGTGTTTAACATTTACAATTATAAAGAATAATATGCATGTTCATATTTTCCACCGGTTAACCTCTTTTCCTATAATATAGCCTATAGCAATCACGAAATACATCGATAGAACACAAATTCCTTATTCCTAATTGACAAACCATGTGAAAGCTCCCTCAAGGCAAAAGAGAGTATATTTCTATGGCAAAAGAGAGTACGTCGATGAGAATATAATACGCTATGACTATGAGCCCGTGACTTATAAAGGTATACTTTGAATTTTATGGAGCACATCATGTAGGGATGTATTGTGGCTAAAAAGACTAGAATCTTAAATCCATAAACTTCAAATATTGCCTCTATCTATCTACTAACTCTTAACCATTTTTATCAAAAGATTTATTCTATCAAAGGATCAATAAACTAGAATTTATGACATTTAGGTTGTGGCAATAATCAACGTTTTTCGGTTTGATTTGGCTATCCTAGTACTAAACTTGTATTTTCATTATTAGCTATCTTCCTTATGATACACGAGCACACGGTACAGAGAGGATTTGCCACTTTTGAACGTAGGATTACATTGTGGACATCACCAACTATGGTCTCCTATTGCACCATCAGTTATGAAATATTGTCTCTTTATACAAGTTATGCCGTTGAGTACACAAAAATCTTTGTTAACGTAAATAAGAGTAGATAAGTTTGACTAGTCAATGGTGTTCCGTTGTTAATTCTCATAAATATTAGTTAAAAGTTACTTTATTCCATAATAATAGATGTCTTAGTTTTTGGCATTACTGCAATATAATTTCTACTTTCAACAATCAAATCATAGTAAGATGAATCTACAGAAAATTTCTTCTGTACCTCTTGTACAAAAATATGCATTGTATTTCAATCAAGGCAGAAGGCACATCACATATTCATGATAAAATAGCAACCTATAAAAAATGAAAGACGTGAACAGAATGGATATAAATAATTTTTTCATGTATGATAGATAAGCACCAGAGAAAAATACCAGATGACAAAAGAGAGCATCACTAAACTACATCTGTTTCAGTATTCCCTCGAAAAAAACGTAAGAAAATGTTTTACTGTACTGTGCAAAGCTGCATATGAGCGACTGTTCCATTTAGTAGGGGCCAGAATGACAAAAAACAGGCAGATCGATTGATCTTAGCAAAAACTGCTATTCTTACCAAATATTTTCAGTAGAAATTGGCCACTCATGCGAAACATTATCAGCAACGTCAACTTTCTTTAGAAGCTAGAATGAATCTTCCAGTTCCATCACAAAACCACAAAGTCATCCCGTGGATTATACATCAAACATGTCGATCTCTTATGATAGAATTACTTTATCACCCCTGATACACTGTAGGAAGGAATTTTGCACAAGGACATATACAAGTACAAACCTTTATGACTCATCTTGTGGTGCTGCCTTGAAGAAGATATGATGCTTTACTACGAACCTAACAAAAGTAACAAATGTCAGGAGTACCCAAATAACTAAGATGATAAAATTTGAAGAGCATTATGTTGTCTACCTTAGAAGCATAAGACCTCAAATCTGTGCTGGTGATTTGACAGGAACAGTTTCTAAGGCATGCACCCCACATCTCACTGATTATTGGTTTATCTTTTAGCAAGGGGTTGCAAAACAACCAGTTCTCTACCAGAACCAAGTGAATATACATCTTTAGAAGATCACAATTCTTATCCTTCAGATTGATAGAGATTAGAGATCGCAAGATCTGTTCTTCGTCATGTAGCTGCACATGTATTTATGGAAACATGCAATACACCGGAAAATTGTTATCTTACAGAAGAAAACACATTTCAGGAGCTGGTATGACAAGTATATGACAATGACAAGCATGATGCCGCACAGAGATAATACTTAAATGATAGTGTAATAGTAAAAGCAGATCAAAGCTACCTTGTTATCAAAACATGCTACAAGAAACTGAAAAGCCAGCACACTCCTTAGATGCTTACTACGAGGATTCCCTCCGGTTACAATCTCCACAGATCTCAAGCAGTTGACATCAGTAGGAACTCTGAAGTAATAACTTTTACCATTATACAACTTCAACTTCAATGCAAAGAATATAAACATAAATATGAAACTTCCAAACACTCAGATCTATCAAAGCAGCCAACAAAAACATAAAGCTCTAAGTAAAAATCAAAGAGATGAACAAATAACAATGTATATAATTTAAGATGCAAAAATGTCAAACATGGAACAATTTTGACTTCTTAACATGCTTTGCAAATCAGTCTCCTTGATAAATACTCCAAATAGAAATTTTCACTCTCTACTGCAGTGATGAAATGAATCTTTTCCAGCTGAAAGGTGTACGTTACAAATTTGATTTCACCAAGTTTGTATTCATATACAACTTATCTTATTCTTCCACTAAAATTATCTCTTTGTACCAAGTGGAGGAGGGATAAGATCCAACCATGTACGGAAACAATTAATTTGAGGATTAGAGGTACTAAATTAATTCAGAACACTATCAAACTAACAGTAAGAAATAACTGTTATATATACAACAATATATACCTGCAGGTGACGGATTTTGCTATTTTTTGACAGCTCGAATGAAATGAATCATCACTAAAGTAGCTAATAAGGGAGCACAAGCAATCATTCAACGCTGAAGATAGGCCAAGAAGTTGCCGGTCTAAAAAGAGACTGATCACTGAAGTAATCAGATCTTCTACCTCCGAAGTTGAGAAAATTGAACATGTAGACCTACCAAAAAACGAAAATGTGAAGATTGAGATTAAGATAATGCCATGATTCAGGATTAACATAACCAGAATGATTCTGATCAAAGGTAGGTAACCAAATTATTTAGTATTCAACGTGGCTGACATGGCTAAAATTCCTAATTTCTAAAAGCATCAGTTATAAGAATGTTTAAAACCCCAAAAACACAAATAAAGCTCCAAAAATTGACAGGCTAATCACGTACCTTGCTTGGCAACAAACAGAAACATACTCTATCCAGGATTTGATATTTTGAGGCGGTCCAGCAGAATCAGAATCTAAGACACAGCATACAGAGTTGTGAGAATCTGTAACTGATAAGTATAAAATAAGGCCCTTGTAATAACTCTATATTAGTACTCAGTCTCCTAAAAGACGGACAATTGTTGCTACCAGGGAAGTCAGATTAAGGAGAAAATTTGTCTACCTCCATCAACAATTTCCATGCTAGATAAAGATTTGGAAGGGGAATCCAACAGAAAGCCATATACTTCAAGTGCTCGCCTCAGTTCTGAATGGTTCGGCAACCATTCCATCTCAAATGTTACATCATCAACCTTACAAAGCATGAGAGCGAAAATAACTCAAGAAATTTGGATTAACATATAGAGCAATATATGTTCATTCGTGGTGCAAAGATGAGAACCTGATTTTCAGGTAAAAGAAGAGAACACCAAAATTCACATGCTGCTTTCCTCAACCCTTCTTTTGGTGAATATAACACTGAGAAAGCATAAGGCAATTGTAACTATGGAATCACTCAATCTCTATAGTGGGAAAGTGTTGCTACTTACTGAGACTAAAGGTCCATGTTGCTATGGACTTTTCAACTAGACAATGATTTTTTACCAATTTCAAAAGCCAGCCATGCACGAGCAATCCCTCCAGAAATGCTTCTCCTGCAATAACATTCACGGATGTAGAACCACTCAGTTAATCTCCAGCTAAATTGGTTAAATTACTCGGTTGAATATCCTAAGAACTTGTCCTTCAGTTGTACCTACAAACAGTGTTATCAAAGGCGAAAAGCGCAAAAAAGTTCTAACGTCTATTGGGGCTTTAAGCGCAAAGCGCACATAAAGTGTGGGCTTTAATGAAGAAAGGCACAAAGGGAGAAAAAACACAAACATGTATGTGTAGTCCAACACTAATAATTACAAGTATGAATGACAAATATATTGACAAAAGAATTATGATAAAGTGAAATATCAATTATTTAGTATTGCCACTTCAGCGTTACGTTCATTGGCAAGAAAAAGTATGCCTTAGAGTCTTGATGATGACACTGAAGAGCCCGCTAAACGAGGTGAAGCACTCAACATGTTTTGAGCCTCGCTTTAGGCCTTAAGCGCGCCTTTGACAACACTGCCTACAACGAATTCAACATAGAGCTAAATGAAGATAGAGATGTCAGTAACAAAGTTTAATAGTGACTAATACCACCAGAAATTGTGTGTGTGTGTGTGTGTGTGGGGGGGGGGGGGCAGCACCTTCTTCTGTTTTGAGTTTAAACAAGGAATTAACTTCATGCCCCATGAAGGTCTGCAAAAGGACAAAACTCCTAAGCTCGGGAAAAGTCAGCAGGGGCATAGTTTTCTGCAGGTCGGACAGGTAAAGATACATATTACATTTCATTCAAAACCAAGATGCCATCAGAGTCAAATGAATGCTATAAAAACGTCTTAGTTCATAGATAAAACCTGGTCTCCAAAAACTTGAAGACCCCATAATGGCATCTGATCATCAGTACTTATTTCATTCATCTAAAAAACAAAAACAAAAAATTCAATGTTACCCAACATTAGGAGCAAAGTGAGAATAATATTCCACTGGAAGAAAGGAAAGATAGATTCATGCCTGTTGTTGGCATTTGTCAACATAGTTATGAAGCTCTGCTTCTCTTGTATCCCCATCATCATCTGAATCATAGGACTTCAGGATCTTTGCACGTTTAGGTTCCTTCTTAGGTATGTCATTCTTCACTTGGTAAAAATCATTCAGAAGATCATCTAAGCCGATTACCTTTTTCCTAGAAAATACAGATTAGTTGCACAGAGAACGTAAGACAGTACCACAAAGTTAAGACCATTCAATTGCTGAATAAGCAACGACGAAATGAAATGGACAAGAGACTAGCCTGTTTCCAGTGCTATATTCTCCATCAAGTAATAAAATGAATACCCCATACATATTCGCTATGTCATGGGAAAAAAGAAGAAAAAGAAAAAGAACATAATGGCTATATGCTGAATCTTGCCCTATTTCTTGAGTCAACATTGTTTTTGTATTGTTCTTGCGTGATGGTGCTTGACAACCACATTCTCTCATTAATTATTCTCTCAAATAGTGCTCAACAAGACTTGCTTAGACATAACACATACCAATTCATAAGGACAATAGTATAATATATACTATATTTGACGACGGATGAGACTATTTTTATACTCTTAAGACTCGTCAAATTTTGGCTCATTTCCGGGGATAGAGTGACGAGTAGTGATCAAATAAGTTATGTTACTGATTTGAGAAACTTGTTTCTCACCTATTTTGTTGCACATAGCAAGTTGTGTGTGGGTGCATGACTTGCTCCTCTTCCAAGGAACCAATTCGGTACAACCCAGAAATAGAGAGATCCTTGCAACAACTAAGGAGAGAACTAGCAGAACGGTCCCAAAATCACACATTGATCCAGGAAAATATGGGGAAAACCCGGGACTGAACCTTACAGGAGAAACTCAGCAGCCTAATGACAAACCTAGAGCAGGTAGACTACTTAGAGACTATAGAACGCTGACTTACAATGGTAGACAGGCAAGCATGAGGTGCCCACCAGTGATAGCATCTATTTTGATATCAACCAAGTTGTCATCCAAATAATCCAGCAAATATGTTTATTCAAGTCAAGTCAAGTGAAGATCCGAATATGCATCTATTGGACTTCCTAGAAACTCTTTAACACTTTTAAGTACAATGGTGTTTCAAGTGACATGATCAGGCTAAGGCTCTTCCCATTTTACAAATGATGTTGATCAAACTCTACTCCCTAGGCAAATGAAGAATCCTGATACTCATTCAAAAATCATTTAAACAGTCCCAATTTTGAAGAAACTTGTGATCTACCCTGGTATGTCAGTAAGCAGCATAAACTAACTTGTAATTTTGAAAACCTACATTTACCCTTTTTGTTAGAACTTAGACTTTGCGTTGATTGGTTATAACCTGAAAGGTAATGGCTTGACCTAAAAGATAAAGACAAGGTCTGATTATTTATTTTTAACTGTGTGTGGATAAATGAGCTTCAACTACCATTGGCTTGTGATTAGTAGACTCTCTCTATAAATAGTGAACAACTTCCTTTCCTTAACTATCATAGGATCAACCCTAATGGTATTCTCTTTTCTAGAGTGGGTGGAAAAGAACCTATTCACATTCATCCAAATCAATTCTTTCTGCGTCAAGACAACGTGGTAACGGGTGGTTGTGAAAGTTAGTCTCGGGCTTAAAGGCTAATTACAGTAACAGTTACTATTGCTGGGGTGAACTATTTTTTTTTATAAGGTAAAAGTTTATTAATAAAGGTACCAAGAAGGTACTCAAATTACAACCAAACAAGACAAACCCTACAACAATCTCTAGTTACATACTTCCAAGTGAGTCTAAAAATTCCATATACTCATCAATACTCTCTAGAATACTCCTTTTACACCAAAAAAATAGATTTTGCATGCAAAGGTTCCTGACTCTAGAGATGTGGTTCCTTTTATTCTCGAAACAAGCATTATTCCTCTCTATCCAAACAGTCCAGAAGACGCATAAAGGGATTGTTCTCCAGATCTGCTTTTGTATCCTTCCAATCCTCTGCCCGTTCCAGCTCTCCAACAAGCTCTTAACATCTGACATCATAACCCAAGCTACACCACACGTATTTAGGACAAGCTCCCAGCATTGCTTAGCAAACTTACAATGAATAAAAAGATGATTGACTGATTCCAAATCCTCTTCACATAGATAACATATGTTGCTTAAAGGAAAGCCTCTCCTTTGCAAATTGTCTTGTGTTAAGCATGCTTTCCTATAGAAAATCCACCCAAAACAGGCTACCTTAACAGGTGCTTTGGTTCTCCATAGTATTTTCCAAGGCCAATTTGATTCAAAGTGTACATATTGTTTCTGAAGAAGGTTACAGCAGCTTTTAACAGAGAACTTCAATTCATCGTTCGCTGTCCAAATCAAAGAATCCTCTTTATCCTCTTCTATCACTGTTGTACCCAGTAGATGTAAAAATTGCCCCACCTCCTCCATCTCCCAATCATTAAAATCTCTTCTGAACCTTAATTGCCACCCATTAGAGGAGTAGAAATCAGAAACACTACCATCTTTATTAAAAGAAATATTGAATAGAGTTGGGAATCTGTTTTTCAAGCTTACCTCCCCCAGCCAAACTTCAGACCAAAATTTTATTTTGGCACCATTTCCCAGTTTCAATGTTACTCCAAATACTACCTCTTGAAGCACTTTGGGCAATAGGAGGGCACCATATATCCTTCTTCACATACTTTGCATTTATCAAATTCTTCCAAGTTTTTTCCTTACCATCATTATACCTCCACAACCA
Organism: Nicotiana noctiflora; assembly: GCA_032618575.1. Taxonomy (NCBI): domain Eukaryota; kingdom Viridiplantae; phylum Streptophyta; class Magnoliopsida; order Solanales; family Solanaceae; genus Nicotiana; species Nicotiana noctiflora. Next base: position 18,846 of record JASVEL010008252.1, read on the forward strand.
TTTAAATAATAAACTCTTATTATGTATTCTCAGATATCTAACCCCCATGCCTCTCAGTTTCTTATCAATCATTACCCTTTGCCATTTGACCAAATGAAACTTCTTTTTATCTGCCATGCCATCCCATAGGAAATTACTTCTTAGGGTATTTAATTTCTTCTCAACATAAACAGGCATTGAAACATAGACATTAAGTATGTTGGAATTCCATCCAATACACTCTTACTAAAGTAAGTCTACCCCCAAAAGATAGATATTGCTTTTTCCCTGGAGTCATCTTACTGGTACATCTATCCAGTACCCCTTGCCATATTCTTTGATCATTCTTCTTAGCACCCAAAGGTAGCCCCAAATAAGTTGTAGACAATTGCTTCACCTTACATCTCAACACCTCCGCTAAATCTTCTATACAATTGTCTGCATTTATACTAAACAAGTTACTTTTTGTCAAATTCACCCTCAATCCTGTCACTGCTTTAAAAATCAATGGAATCCCTCTGAGATACAAAAATTGTTCTCTATTTGCTTCACAAATAATCAGTGTGTCATCTGCATACAATATATGAGAAATGTTACATTTTACCCCTCCTCTTCTTCCAACCTGCAACCCCCTGATCCAACCTAATTGCTCGGCTTTTTTTAGCATTCTGCTAAGTATTAAAACAAATAGATACGGGGATAGAGGGTCCCCCTGTCTTAGCCCTTTGGAAGAAATAAAAAAACCTTGAGGACTTCCATTGATGAGCACTGAAAATCTTACAATGGCTATAGAATATTCGATCCATTTCAACCATTTTTCACCAAAATTCATCTGTCTCATGATGTCTATTGAACAAGCCCAATTGACATGATCATATGCCTTCTTAAGGTCTAATTTACAAAGTACCCCTTGCCTTTTATTTCTCACCAGCTATTCCACTCATTCATTTGCAACCATAGAAGCATCAACTATTTGCCTCCCCTAATAAATGCATTCTGATTATCGGAGATTAGCCTTACTATCACCAATTTAAGTCTTTCTGCCATTAATTTAGCAATAATTTTATAGACACTCCCCAAAAGACTAATTGGCCTGTAATCTTTAATTTCCACTGCATCCTTTTTTTCTTTTTTTGGAATAAAGCTATAAAAGTGGCATTGAAATTTTTTGCTAAGTTTCCTTCTTGAAAAAATAGTTTCACTGTTTCCCAGACATCTCTCTTGACTGTATTCCAGCACTTCTGAAAAAAATGAAGATTGAATCCATGTGGACCTGGTGCCTTATCTCCTTTAAAGAGTTTTATCACCCTCTAATTCTTCCACCGAGACAGGTCTTTGCATCCATTCTTTTTCTTCTTCTGTTAGTTTAATTAGCTCATCATCAAACCATTTTGGCCTCCATGATTCAGCTTCCCTGAACAATCCTTTATAAAAATTCACAATATGTACTTTGATAAGGTTTTCATCTTCATTCAGCTCCTCATCAATGACTATCTTATCAATACAATTGTATCTCTTGTGTGCATTTGCCTGTTTATGGAAGAACTTTGTATTTTTTTCTCCATGTTCAATACATAAGCATCTTGATTTTGTCTCCACGAGATTTCCTCAGCTTTTGCTATGTCTTCTAACTCTTTTGTGATAGCACCCCTCTCGGTTTCACTCTGATTTCTAGTTGTTCTTCCTGGTCCAAGGCTTCCAATTATGATAAAGCTTTGACCTTCCTTTGTTCCAGGTTACCAAAGACTTCTTTGTTCCATCTTTTTTAGATCTTCTTTCAGGAACTTCAGTCTTTTTGCCAGGACTACATCAGCTCTGCCTTGTACATGATAAGAATTCCACCAATTATCTACCAACTCGGTGAAATCCTTATGTTCTAGCCACATGTCTTCAAATTTGAAATATCCTTTCCCCTTAGTCCAATCACCACACTCCAATAAAATAGGACAGTGATCCGAGATCACCCTAGGCAGTAACCTTTGTTTTATAAGTTTAAACTGTTCATCCCAACTTTCTGAAAATAGAAACCTATCTATTCTAGAAGCACTTTGATTATTCTCCCCTCTGAACCAAGTGAAGGAACCTCCATGAAGTGGTGGATCTAGCAATGATAGTTCATTAATGATTTTGAAAAATTCCCTCATAGCTCTATACTTTTTAGCATTACCTTCCTTCTCTTCTTGAAATCCTACAACATTAAAGTCTCCTCCAATTACCCAAGGTTGTAAGGTCAAGCCATAAATTGCAGCCAACTCTTTCCACAACTCTCTTCTCACCTTCCTTTCCCAGGGTGCATAGACCCCTCTGAAAGTGTACTGAAAACCCGAGTTTTCCTCTTGCAAGAAAGTAGTAATAGAATGACGTCCCACATATTTGTCTATGCAACTCCATCTTCTTTTATCCCAATACACCACGATTCCCCTACTATTGCCTTGAGCCTCCAATTGACCAATTCTACCCATTCACTTCACCTAGACCCCCCTACTTGCATAATATCATCGTGCCTAAGACCACTCATCTTTGTTTCAGATAGACAAAGAACGTCCGCGTTCCATCTCCTTAAAAGCAAATCAATTAATTTTCTTTTCCCGTTATCATTCATACCCCTAATATTCCAATAAATAATTCTCAGTTCATTATACAAAAGATGTGTCAATAATTGAATCCTAAATTCGCCCTTATACAGTCTTTAACTTTGAGCTTTTTTCACTTTTAGCCTGCGCCACCGGAAAAGTGTATAAAATTTGCATAATTTTTGTATATAACATACAGAATATGTATATATAAAAAAAGATACATTTTTTCTGCTATTATTTTAAGAGCGGTTATACATTGTCATTTTCCCTTTAACTTTCCCCTCTTATTCCGACGTGGAATTTGCTAAAGGCAAGTTTCACAGGAAACGCCCTCTCGACTTCAACCGCCAGCAATCCATGGGTTGTTACAGTATGTCAACCCTAACTAAGACTGCGCTTCTATACTATGCTTAATCTCTCTTACAATCATAAAATTAATTTTTACACCTTTCCTCATGCTGACTGATATAAAATGAAACAGCCTAGAGGGCAGTTAAATTAGAATGAGAAGCTTAAGACTTGGTTCAAGTGAGATTTCTCACATAAAACACTTAAGACAAACTAAAACAGTTCAACTGTCTTACAGTGGTATAGTAATTAGTAAGTGTGGATTGTAACAACCGATTACACAACACTGCTACTTGACTAAACCCTAGATACCCAGCATCTGGTTTTGCAATCTAATCAGCAGGAGAAATAGGATACAGAAAACAAAAATATTGGTGAAAGGAAAAAGAACCTACTTTTTCTTGGTAATAGTAGGGCTAACATGTGTGGGTTCTTCAAATTCAAAATCCAGAGGTTCATCCATTTCCGTCATCTCTTCTTCTTCTTTTTTTCAATTACAACGAATTAAGCAGACTAACGAAGATTAAACAAAACTATCAGTTTGTGTATAAGGGACAGGATCCGAGCAGAAGATAGTATTAGAGTATTAGTACTTGCCTTAGGCTTATGGAAATTTTGAACAAAAAAATGGAACAGATAGTCTTCAAATTTTGTTTTATAACCTCGGCTTTGCCCGGGAAAACGAAACCTTAGTTTCTTTTTCATTTGCATCATTTCTTTCTTTTTTGGACGAATTGCACGTTTGCCCTGCAAATTTTCTATTGTGCCTATTTCATCCCCTCGCCCTCCCTTAAAAGGAAAAGGGCCAACTTTATGGTAAAAATAGTATGGGCTAAATCAGATTTCGGATTAGTAATTGAAAAATAGTCAGTATTTGTAAAGTTATTGAATAATGAGCAAATTATGTTATATACTTATTCTATCCAAGAATATTACCCAGCTTTATCTATTCTAGAAATAATTACAGTACATACCTATGCAATTAAAAATAATAACCCGACCATCTATCTTTGTATTTTTGTTCACTGCAGCTAATTTTTCTTCTACCTTTTTTCCTCTCTTTCTCTTTCTTCTCTTTCTGACGTTACCAGTATCCCTATATTTTCTAACTAGATGTATGATCTATCCACCTCTCTTTTCATGTCTTTATCATCCATCCCAGGGGAAAAAAAGGCTAACAGAAAAATCTATCAAAAAAGAATAAATATTTCTAAGGTTTTAGTCTGTCACAAAATTGTGAGGTTGTATAGTTAGTCATCATTTATAACGGCCCAACTGATTGTTTTATGTATTTGCGCCTTCTTTCCTCTTTTGATGCTTTACACATGTGTAATTTATGCTTTATAACTTGCGAGGGTTATTTTCCTTCCGAAAAGGTTTCGGGTTATTTTGGTCCCTTTGGTTCTTGGTTTAGAAGCCTAAGTTAGAAACGTTGACCGAATTTTGATTTTTGTGAAAATAACCATGGAACACTATTTGTCCGAAGTCGAATTCGAAGCTACGGAGGTTGATTTATATTATTTTGCCGAAAGTTGGCAGTTTAGGTTTAGATGATTTTCCAAGGTGACTCGTATTAGATTATGGTGCAAAAAATTGAATTAATTAGATTATGTGACAACTGATATTATTTTAGTTTAAAAAAAAAAGTAAAAAATCTTTTTTAAACTCTTCACGTACAATTGTATATCATGTTGATATATTTATATATTATACGAGTATCATATGTTAATTGGAATATTTTTCTTGTTGTATTAGTATATTTAATTGGTACATTATTTGACTTTTCTTTAGTAATAGTAGAATAGTATAGTATCTTGAATTTTTTTAAATTTCCTTTATGCATGTTTGTTATGTAATCATTTTAATTTTTCTTTATGCATTTGTTTTATGTAATAGTATTACAGTACAATATCTTGAAAGATATTGTTGTATTAATATGTGGTACACTATTTTTGTAACGACCCATCACTTATTTTTTTACTCATTTTGTGCTTATGATGCCTTAAAAACCTCATTTGGGGTTGCCTCGATTTGCGTGCATAGTTCGAACGCGTAGCCGAAAAGCTTAAATATGAATTCTATGAGAAAAATGCTAAATTTTGATATTAAATTGAATAAATTTGACTCCGATCAATATTTTGGGTAAATTGACGCGGACCCGTGATTCGACGGTCCCGGAGGGTGCGTAAAAAAATATGGGACTTGAGCGTATGCGTGGAATCGAATTCCGAGGTCTCAAGCTCGAGAAATGAATTATTGTGTGAAATTATTTTTTGGAAATAATTAAGGAAATTAGAAATAAAATTTGATTAAAAGATTGTGGTATCGGGCCCGTATTTTGGTTTGGAGCCCCGATGGCCCAAGTAAGTTTTGGATAGGTATCGGAGTGCATTTTTGAACTTAGGAAAAATTTGGTACATACGACCTGCAATTTTCGCATTTGTGAAGCAGGCCTTGCAAATGCGAGCCTCGCATCACAAAAACAAGGAAGGGGGCACTGGGTTGTGGTCACAAATGCGACCAATGGCTCGCAAATACGAAGGCACATTTTTCGCAAATGCGACTAATAGTTCGCAAATGCGAAGTACTCCCAAATGGCCTGAGTTCGCAAATGCGAACAAAATTCTCGCATTTTCCATACCTGTTGCGAACCCAATTTTGAATTTCCCATATTCGTAGCCCATCATATTTTATACTTAACCGATTTTGAACTTTATTTTTCACATTTTCTCAAACTCAAACACCTATAGGCGATTTTCCAAGAAATCTCTCTTCTCCAAATCAATTGTAAGTTCATTTCTACTCATTTCTTTCAATCATTAACATCATTTAATATGTTTTCCACTTAAAATCAATAATTTTTATGGGAGAAATTGGGCGTATTGGGTAGAACCTAGATTTTCTAAAAATGATGATTTGGATCTCAATTTGAGGTCCAATTTCAAAATAAATTACATATTTGAGTTCGTGGAAAATGGGTAACCGGATTTTGGTTCGAACCTCGCCTTTTGACCTCATGGGCCCGGGAGCTATTTTAGAATTTTTGATAAAAACTTGGAAAATTTATTTTTATGCATTCCAATTTTATCCATCTAGTGTTTATTAAAGCAACTGAGAAATTTGTGACTAGATTCGAGCGGATTGGAGGTAAAATCATGAGGTAAAGCCATAGTTGAGGCTTTAGTTGAGTTTAAAACATCGAGGTAAGTGTTTGGTTTAACCCCAGCTTGAGGGAATATGAGTTGAGTCTTATTTGCTATTTGCTAAGTGTCGAGTATGATGTATAGGCATGGTGACGAGTATCTGTACATTGGTGTCTAACATGACCGTGAGTCCTTAATTGTAAAAAGTTGGGATGTTGTTATATCTTTCATGCTTAATTGATGGCTTCTATGTGTTGTAAAGATCTTGTGAAGGAAATTGTGACCTTTGAACTTCGTGGAGCATTGGCTCGAGTTAAAATACAATTGTGAAGGTATATGAGACAAGTAAATCTTTGAATCATTTGCTCGAGTGATAATGGTAACTATGAGATGAAAGTGAGTGAAAGGTAAAGATTTAATGATTTGTTCCATTGCCGGGATGTAGTTGATTATTGAATATCTTCCCTTGTCGGGGCGTTGAGATTATTGATGTTGTACCCTTGCCAGATTTTTAATTGTTTATTTATTTATTTCCTTGTCCTTATTTTTTTATTGTTGTTTGGGTGAGGAAGAGTGTTAAAGTACGAACGGTGATGTCGTGCATTGTTTGATTATGGTAAGGAAAAAGTGTAAAGCACGAAGGGTGATATCGTGCAATGTATGCTAGGGGATCTCTTAGTATCCTCAATATGTATGCTAGCGATCCCTTGGTATCCCGAGGAACTCTTGGTATCCTCAATATATGTGTTGGGAATCTCTTGGTATCCTCAGTATAGGTGCTGGGGATCTCTTAGTATCCCGCACTACTGTCAAAATCAATATATGCACAGGGGATCTTACGGAATACTCATCCGTAATCCCAAAATAAAAGATAATAATATCAAGAAAAGAATTCACAATTTCATTCAAGATCGAAACAGTATGAAGTAACACAGTATAATGCTAAGAGTGACAACAATTACAACAGAGAAAATATCACAGAAAGAATACAGCTCAACACAGAGATAGAAATTGGGGATCTATCAGGATATCGTCATATAGCCCCCAAATGTAAATATCCAACAACCGGAGATCTACCAGGATACCGTCCTGTAGCCCCCAAATGAAAATATCAAGTGGATCTCCCAGGATACCGTCCCGTAGTCCAACTCATAGTGCGCGGGATCTACCGGAATTCCGATTCGAAATCCTAAATATAAATACCAAGTACTAGGGAAATCTACGGGGTACAGTCCCTTAGTTCCAAAATAAAATTACAGGGAGAGCTCCCGGAATAATCTATAGTCCCAAATAAACATAAAAAGGGGATCTACTGTGAACCGCCTGTGGTCCCAATGTAAACACGAAGCGACAACACAAGGATAATCAACTCAAACCAATTAATATCAAAATGGACAGGTAATTCTAACCTAACATGCTGCACAGAGTTCATATAAACAGTTTAAGCAGATACGACAATTAATTCACTTAAGCGTGCTTACATAAACTACGCAATATTCTTAAAATACAAGTAATGTTCAAGAAGAAAGAAACACTATTAATTTACTTTATGAAAATAGGTTTTCAACAATTAGCATGAGTACACACTTGTCACCTCACGTACACGACACTCATATAATAACAATACCAAATCCTAGGGGGAATGTCCCCCACACAAGGTTAGATAAGCAACTTACCTCGAACCAGCTCAATCAAATCTATACACGTTCTTGCCACGAATATCCGACTCCGAATGACCCAAATCTATTCAAATAATTGCATAATGTAATAAACACTTCAAGTAACTACTTTAACTAATAAATTCTTAGCTAATAAAATGACCAAAATGCCCCTTGGGCCCACATCTCGGAATCGGGTAAAATTTACAAATTCAAAATCCTCTGCTCTTACGAGTTCATTTATACCAAAATTATTCCAATCCGACATCAATATCCAGATCAAAACCCCAAATTAGGCCTAAGAACTTTTCCTCAATTTTTCATCCCAAATCCAAAATTAAAAGACAAAACTAATATTAGATTATATAATACAACTAGGAAGGGATTAGAAATTGTTACCCACTGATTTTCTCTTCAAAATCCTCCCAAAATCACCCTCAACCGAGCTCCAAATTGTTTTTCCAAGTTTTGATTTCAAACCCTCGAAATTTCCTATTTCTGCCCAGCAAATACGCTTATGCGACCATGGGACGCTTCTGCGAGAAAAGAACCGTATCTACGATATTTCACTAAAACTCAACTTTCGCTTCTTCGACTCACTTACCGCACCTGCAGTTCCACAGGTGCATCCAATACGTCGCAATTGCGGCTTCTGGGGCCTGGGCTAATCCCGCTTCTGCGGTCCCTAAGCCACTTCTGTGGCGCCGTACCTGCGGTCCCATTCACGCAGGTGCGGTTATGACAGGTTCAGTCAACATCAACTTTTTCCAAAGTCCAATTCAACCTCTATTAAGCACCCGAAATTCACCTGAGGCCCCCATGACCTCAACCAAACATGCCAATTAATCCTAAAACATCATTTAAACTTGTTCCGACCTTTGGAACGTTCAAAACAAAATCAAAACACCAATTTAACATCGGATTTAAGCCTAAGAACTCCAAAAACTTTCAAATTACACTTTCGATCGAAAAGTCCATCAAACCTCGTCCGAATGACATGAAATTTTGCCCACACATCCCAAATTACACAACCGTCCTACTATAACTTCTAAATTCTATTCTGACCCCGATATCAAAATCTCAATATCAAACCAGAAAATCAAAAAATCGACATTCGGTATTTCAAGCCTAATTAAGATAAGGACCTCCAAAACACAATTTGAATACTCCCTTAAGCCCGAAATCACCCGACGGAGCTTACGGAACCAACGAAATTCTATTTTGAGGTCGTCTTCACACTGCTTCGTCTATGATCTAAATTCTAAAGCTTAAGCTATTATTTAGGGACTAAGGATCCCTAAACTCTCCGAAACTCCAAATAAATCTTCCCGGTAATTCACAATAGTAGAAACAAATACGGCGAATGCAGTTAATGGGGGATCAGGGCGTTAACTCTTAAAATGACCGATCGAGTTGTTACAATCACCCTTCTTGCTTTATCACGCTTCCTCATCATATGCATAAGTATGAATGTGCACTGCATCACCTTCGTACTTTATCACTCTTTCCTCACCCAAACAATAGAAATAATAACATCCCGACAAGGGAATAAGCTATAACTAATCTCGTTTCAACAATTAAACTTACAATGTAAGTCTCAACTTGAGTCAACGCTCACAATTACCCAATTACAAGAAAATATAACCAAACATGTTCAACATGGAAAGTAACCAGCTTAAGCATGAACAATATGTGATAAGAGACACAATGGTTACAAGTATATGGCTCATTTGCATGATATGACACAACAACAATATATAGATACTCGTCACCACACCTATACCTCATAATCAATAATTAAACATGTAGCAAGTAAGACAACAACACCTATTCCCTCAAACTAATGTTAGACCAAACACTTACCTTGATTCTATGGCCTAACTCAAGCCTTAAATACCATTTTTCCTTTAGTTTCCACCTTCAATCCTCTCGTATCTAGCCACAATTAACTCAATATCTACAATTATTGCTAAGGGAATCAAACACAATGCATAAACTTAATTTTTCCAAACTTTCTCCCAAAAAGTCAAAATTCGACCCGGACACGCTTGGTCAAAACTCGAGTTTTGGACCAAAACTCATTCACCAATTTACCCACGAACCCAAATATGTAATTAGTTTCAGATTCTGACCCCGAATCGATGTTTAAATTCTTAAATTTGTAAAATTCCCAATTCCCCCAAAATCCCTAATCTATACCCTTAAAGTTAGACCTAGAAATCTAATGGGTATTGATGGAAAATGAAAACAATGAGTTTAAGAATACAAACCTATGATTTGGTGTTGAATCCCTCTTTAAAAATCGCCCAAGGTCGAGTTCTATGGAAGAAAATATGAAATTTTGAGCAAATCCGGACTTATGTTCTGTTTTAAAATCACTAAACATGTATTCTTCATGTTCGCGAAGCAGCGGTCCTATTAACATTCGAATTTGCAAGACACACTGCACATTCATGAAGGTATGTCCCCCCCCCCACCTTCACATTCGCTAGCCGCTTGCCGCGTTCGCATAGTGCATCATTCCCCTCCCCTAGTTCCCATTCTTCGCGTTCGCGATACCCTAGTCGCGTTCGCCAAGGGTAATGCCCCCAACACTTCGCGATCGCGACCAATGCCACATGTTTGCATAGAAGGATTTCTCTTTCAGACCAAGCTACTCTTCGCGTTCGCGAGAGGTCCTTCGCGAACGTGAAGAAGGATACATCTGTACACCTGCAACAACAAAACAGCAGAAATCTCTAAGTCCAAAACATCCCGAAACCTATCCGAGACTCACGCGAGCCCTAGGGGCTCCAAACCAAACATGCACACAAGCCTAAGAATTTCATACAAACTTTCTCACGCAATCAAATCACCAAAATAACACCTAGAACTATGAATGTAGCATCAAAATCAATGAAAATCTCAAGAACTCTTTAAAGTTTCTATTTTCACAACCGAGGGTCCGAATCACGTCATATAACTCCCTTTCTTATCAAATTTCACAAACATGAATTAAATACCATATTAATCCTGTATCGGGATCCGGAACCAAAATATGGGCCCGATATCAACTAGATCGAATGTTATTCAATTTCCAAAAATCCTTATACTTCAAGTTAATAATTTTCTTCAAAAATTCATTTCTCGGGCTAGGGACCTTGGAATTAAATTCCAGGCATACACCCAATTTGAATATTTTTCTACGTACCGGCTGGTACGATCAAATCACTAGTCCGGTCCGTTTACCTAATATATTAACCGAAGTCAACTTAATTCAATTTTAAAGGCAAAATTTAGTATTTTTCTCAAAATTTCACATAAACGCTTTCTGGAAGCGCGCTCGAACTGTACACGAAAATTGAGGAGAAATAAAATAAGGGGTTTAAGGCCTCAAAACCCCAAATTGGATTCTTAATTACGAGATGACCTTTTGGGTCATCACACCTTTACAAATCTGGAAATGTGTGTGTGTATTTGTATGACATTAGTATTCGAGGTGATCATAGTAAGCAGTTTACTCTTGTTTTTGCAATCATAATATATTCAATGCAAATGAATATGAAAATTCTAATATGATATAACTTTTTACTTAGCATGTGTTGTGATTGTCTTTGGGAATATGGTGGGAAAGTTATTCTAAGTAGAGATTTTTTTATATGGCTCTCATGTGATGATTGATTTTCTATTAAATTTAATTTTAGATTTCTTTCTAGCTGGAGACTCTTGTTCCATGGGAAATTTTTAATATTATTGTTCTTCTAGTGAATTTTCGATTTCAAACACAAGTTGTTCGTATTCCTTGCACTTTAGCTTTATGTATATTTCTGTTATGTTTTTTGTTTTGATGTGCGATGAAATAATTTTGCATTGTCTTCTTCATTTATACCATATGAAATAAACATATTTTTTTTGTTTAGTTATTAGGACAATTTATGTTCAATAAAGGCATTTTTTTGTGCTATTCATTTTTTTATTCAGTCCAACATTTTTGAAGGAGATGACTAATTTGAGTAAAAAAAAATTGTGGTCTAATGAGTTATGGGTTAAAGATTAATGTTTTTTTAATAAAAAGGTCTTTTTTATAATCGGGTACCTTTTTGTTAGGGTAGTTTCAAAAAGTTTGGTAACAAGAAGGGTATATATGGCCAGATAATATAACACGGAGTAAATATGAATGCATATCATAGGAAAAGTGTAATTTGGCCCTTCTCACTTTCTTTTTTGTTCTTCTTTTGGTATTTTAAACTTTTATTCCCCTGTTTAAAATTGGGATTTGGGGGATTACCAGCTTTCAACCATTAATTTCATAAGGTTGATCCTTTCTCATACTAGAAAAGTAGACCGAATTAAAAAACTCATCCAATATTTATTTCAATTATAATGATTAATATTATATTTTTTAATTATACTAACTTTTATATTCAAATACATCTTACAAAATTATTGATATATTAGTATTTTTATCTTTTTTTCTAAATTGAGAAATTTTGTTAAATAGTTTTTCGGAGGTGCAAAAGTATAAATGACTGAGTTCCATCACAAATATAGTGCTAGACCGAATCTAAGAGTGATCCATGTACAATCCACACTCAATAGTGAGTAAAAACGATCGTTGGAAGAATAGTACCCAACAAGAGTATGGATCGATTTCCACAGGGGAGTTACAATGGTGTTAGGAGTATACACTTGATGAAAGTGAATGGATTAACTAAATTTGCACTTCCACAATATGTTTTGAATTCTACTTGTACTACTACTCTAACAATTATAAGCTATAGGGAAGAAACTAGAAGCGAAAGATCCAAATGGTTAAAAAGCCTAGGGATGTGATTATGACCTAGGTGTTTGCCTAATAGGTTAAAGACGTTAATACTTATTTTATTGATTGGGGTACATTATAGATCTCAACTCTACATTACTCACTCAATACCTCTTGGTCAAAGAGTGATTTTTTCCAATTCAACTTTCTCAAGTTCAAATGGGTATCAAACAAAGAAATTGATATGAGCTCAAGTCGGGTTCTCATTGTCTCTAGTTTGAAACTTTTAATTAGACAAACTCCCAACTAACCCAATTCCTTCTTCGCTAAGTTATCCTAGACTAGATCCATCTTTCTCAAGTAGAGACTAAGTCAAAAAGACATGAATCAATATTTGCAACTATTAATTCTAGAATTTGAAGCATAAACCAAGCTAAATAATCAACACACAATCATAAACAAGCATTAAATTAAATACCCATAAGGTTTACACACTAGGGTTGGGTCACAATCCTAATAAAATCTAGCTACTCATAATTGGAATTGAAGAAAATAAAGAAGAAATGATAATTAAACTCATAATCAAAGATTAAAATAATAAAAGATAATATATAAACACTAAAATGGTAAAAGGTAACGGTTACAACAGCTCAAACTTCGAAACTTCACCTAAAATTGTGAAACTCGTCTGTTTATAACGGCCCAAATTTTGCGAATAAAAATGCCCCTCGGGAGGTTTTGCGGGCTGCACAATTTCATGTGCGATCCGCAGATTTCTTCAGTTGGTAGAAGGTTGGGTTTGGAGCCGCACATTTTTAATTGTGGTTGCAAAGTATCTTTGCAGCCACATAATTATTGTGTGGTCCGCACTTCATCAAGGCTTTAGGACTTGGTATTTTGCACACTCTCTGAACTTGGAATCTTCTGTCAGTGCAAACCCTATTCTGCGGCCGCATAATTCATATGCAATCCACACACTGGCCAATTTCTGCGGTTCACACTTTTTTTACGGCCGCAAAAATTCTTCTGCAGACGCTACTTCTTTAATTCTTCGCCCTTAATTGCCTTGTGATTCAGAACACTCATTTTTGAGTTAAATTTCATCACGGGAGCCCGAACTTCCATCGTTCCTGCAATTTGCATATTTTATTAGTTTTAGGAACATAACTCAATACTTTTAGAATAAAACAAAAGAAAAAATATGCCAATAAGTAGCCAAAATGTCCACTTATCAACTCCCCCAGTCTTAAGTCTTTGCTTGTCCTCGAGCAAATAAATTATTTCCTGTCTCCTAGAGTTAAGGGTCATTTCAGTTAGTTAAAAGTGAGCCATTCACACATCAGTTGATACCAACAATTACCCACACTACTGATGCATTATCAACAAGGTGACGAGTCAAATATTCATTCACATATAATTCTACATTTGAGCTTCAATAATTGACTTTACTCATCAAGTAATCTTGTTCTATCATGTAGGCCATGATGGACTCCAAACTCTTCCAACTATACTTTTTATTTGTCAATTTCATTTAAGAATTTAGCACTCAATCCAAAGAGTCATGAAAAGTCCACTCATCTCTCAAAGAGTTAGGCAGTTTGATGGTTAATTTGAGGTCATCTATGCGGCCAATTATGCGATCGCATAATCAATATGCCGGCCACATAGTCATCGCATAATCCCCTTGAAATTTTTGTAAGGGGCGGTTCTGTAGTGCATTATGCGACCATAGAATTGGTGTATGGACCGCATTTCTGTTGCATACCGAGACAGTTTGTTCAAGTTTTGGGACATTTTTGCGGTCCATTTTGTGAGCCACATGTCCATTATGCGATCACATTTGCGATCACAGATTATGTCGGGCTCCTATTTTCTAACTTTTCAAACCCGGCCCCATCCCATTAAAAATACCCATTAGACCTTTTTATGTCACTTTTAGTGCAAATAGAGTGAGAGAGGGAGCTCTATAAGGAATATCCTCCTCTCATAGTTTTAGTGAGCCCCTTTTTCCTTCAAGGGGTTATGTTGCACGTCTTTTGTTGTAGATTTCTACTTTTAAGGTATATCCAGGGTCGTGTTGCCGGTGTTTTCATATTTTCTATGTATCCTTAGAGGCTTCGTAGGAATTTGTGTGGGTGATGTGCGAGTGTTAGACATGTCTATGAACTATGTTGTAATTCTAAACTCTTATTTTCTCTAAATGGTAATTGTATGGAATCTTGGAACTTAACTACGGTTTAAGGTTGTCATATAAAAATGAACTATCAATGTGATGTACAGCCTCTCCTATTGTCTAATGAAATGAAAGCCCGATTCCCTAGTCATATCGAGTTGAGTAGAAAGTTTTTGATAAGGCTTCTTCAGTTGGGTTTACTCAATTGAGCGACGGTCACCCCTCCCGATGTTGGGACGTGATAGAAGGATTTTGGGTTAGGGTAGGATACCATATGGGTAAGTGGTTACATCATTTCTTAAACACTCCATCTTTCATTTCTCGGCTCATAATTGTCAATTCTTAAAGGAATTTTCTTTTCATTGGGGACTAGAGAGACTTAACATCACTCTTTCTTGATCATTTCATTCTTTTTCTCCCTTTTTTTGATTTCTCAATGTGTGGATCATTACCTCTTTTTAAATCCATCAACAAACTTATGTTTTAAGCTATTTGTTTCACAAGAGTGTTAAGGAATGCCCGAGTTCCAATAGAGGGTCACGACAAAACTGGTAAAGGCTTATAACATGATTATCAAATGAGAAAGGCTAGAGGCTCAAAGGGGTTGACAAGGGATAACGACATTAGTTGGCAATATAAAGCTTAAACGGGCGAAGGAAAGCCTACAATCACTTCTCAAACCAAGCAAAACTTAGGATTTCGCCTTGAAACACATCTTGGGCAAGTTCTAGACTATTCGCACGGATACTTGGACTAAGAACAATTCATCTCACCCCACTCACAACTAGATTATAAAAGAGGATAGAGTCGAGAGCCTACAACAACCACATTCAAGTTGCAAAGATCATTGTGGTCCAATTAAACCACTCATTAATTACCAAAGTCAACTCAAGAGTCACAAAATCACTAACTAGAGCTATTTCTTTCAAAAACCTTATCCCTAACAATAAGCACGTAGTTAAGTGTGTTGGTGCAAATTGAAGCACAATTGACTCGTCGAGCATGACTTAATTAGGTCTTTTTATTCATTACTACTACTAGTATTAGCTAAACACAAAGAACGGGCTCATTCCCTTAAAAAGGTTGTCATGCCATCCATCGCTAAAAGTCACCCCATTCACACAACAACTACTTTTGGAAAGAACAGTGGCATTAAGAAAACCAAAGGCTTATTACCTATCAAAGCATAAAAAAATCTAGTTAACAAAATAAGAACTAATATGGAAAAAACAAAGAAGCTAATAAGAAAAACAAAGATAAAGAAACTAAGCTAATAAGCAGAAATAATAAAAAAAACTATTAAGCAAAAATTACTAAAGATATAATGAATATACATAATAAGAGAGAGACAGAGAGAGAGAGAGAGAGAGAGAGAGGGGATAGATACAAATTAGAAAAACTCTAATATTAGTAAATTATTATGGACCAAATATATTAGAGTGTACTAGTGTACCCAATAAACCAAACTCCACGCCCTACCCCTACCCCTACCCCTTGAATAAAAATAAGCATTGTCCCTAATGCTTAGCAAAAAAAGAATAAAAGAGAAGAGAGTGAAGAAATCTCCCTATGGATCTTGGGGCATCTTAGTGTCACGACCCTAGTTCACCAATCACGAACCTGTCATGACAGCACCCAGTCTTCGCAACTAGATAAGCCTAACACGATGCGGAATATACAAATTCATAAACAAAAGATAAGAAGATAGCAGAATGATATATAAAGGAATGTAATAAGTGTTGCTTGGCACATACACTCGCCAAAACACACTAAATAGCCTACTACCAAGACCCAGAATCCCACGGTAAACACAGACTAAAAAGGGAGAGTACAACTGTGGATATATACATCAAGAATGTCTAAACAACGAAATGAGGGAAAATAACTACTATCACTATGAGAATAGAAGGAGGCCCTCCGGATCCGCGGACGTAGAAGATCATACCTCGAGTCTCCTGATGTGCTGCTAAATCACCTGAGATGAGCCTGTCCTGATGTACCTGGATCTGCACAACAAAAGTGTGCAGAAGAGTAGCATGAGTACACCACGGCGGTACTTAGTAAGTGCCAAGCCTAACTTCGATGGAGTAGTGACGAGAAAGGTTAGGGCTCTACCGAGAAAACAATAACATAATGATCAAAACAGTAATAAGTTAGAATGAATTTGAAATAACAGCAATGAAGTAACTACTGCAACCCACTACGATTAGCTAACTACAAGTAACCAACACAACATAAAATCAAATCAACAAGCCCAAGACCAATGGGAATTGAACCCACAGTCCCTCTCTATATCTAACAACTCAGGATCTCCAGGAATTTAACCCGTAATCCCAATATCAGTATCTCTGGGTCTCCGGAAATCGAACCCGCAGCCCATATCTCAATATCTCAGGATCTCCAGGAATCGAACCCGCAGTCCGTATCTCAATAAATATATCAATAAACTCCGGGTCTCCTGGAATCGAACCCGCAAACCTTGGATCTCTGGGAATTGAACCCGCAGTCCACAAACAATACCACTCCGGGTCTCTGGGAATCGAACCTACATCTCTTGGATCTCCAGGAATTGAACCCGCAGTCTACCAACACAAACAATAAAAAGGAACGTAAAGAGAAATATGATATGCATAACTACAACTTCACCAAAACCAGTGTCAACAATTATCAAGAAGTTCAAGTAAGACAATTAGGCATTTAGACAGACAAATCCTATCTAATCATGCTTTTCTAACGAATATCAGGTAAATGTCGCAATTTAATCAGCTAAGAACAGAAATATCACGAATTTGACAATTCAAGTAAGGTGGGTTCCAACAATCTGCGCATGTACATGCCCTTCACCTCGCGTACAAGGCATTTAAATTAACACATAATATCCTAGGGGTGAAGGTTCCCCCACACAAGGTTAGACAAGCCACTTACCTCGACTCCGGTACAAAACCGCTAAGAGACAACTCTCTTGCCATGAATATCGGCCTCCATAGGTGTAGTATCTGATAAAAATCAATAGAAAGTCATCAAAATAGGCCAATTGGGCATTACCCAATCGAAACAATTCGAAATACACCAAAAACCACAAGTGCCAAAACTTGACTTTCGGTACGACTCTCGAAAAATTACGAAAGTTACATATTCGGGATCCTTATCTCAACACGAGTCTTTGCATATAAAATTTACCAAAATCGGACTCCATTTTCCCATTCAAATCATTTATTTTCTATAACCCAAGCCTAGGATGAAAACCCCTATTAATACACCCATAATTCCTCCAATTTCAGTCAAAACACCATAGTTTAGCAAGGAAATGACATAATTTAGGTCCATACATGATTACTTGAAGAACCCCTTTGGTTTATCTGAAAATCGCCCCTTAATCGCCTCTCAAATGGTGCCTTAGCGTTTTAGACCGTTCTGAAATTTTAACCCGTACTGCTCATTAAACACAGGCCGATTTCCGCTTCTGCGGTCTCCAGGTCGCTCCCATGACTCCGCTTCTGCGGACATATGGTTGCTTCGGCGGCCCTTGGCTATTTACTCGAAATCCGCTTCTGCTGAAGCGCAGTCACTTCTGCGACTTCACTTATGCGGACAAATGTCCGCTCCTGCGGAAGACCTCCAAATAGCCCACTCCCGCTCCTGCGGAAGGTTTTCCGCTTCTGCGTGATCGCCTTCGCGATCCGAGGTCCGCTTCTGCGGACTAGGCTGGCCTCCCACAAACTCGCTCCTGCTGAGCCATTGTCGCTTTTGCAGACTCGCCTCTGCGGTCCAAGCTCCGTAGAAGAGAAAATAACAGAAGGCAGTCACCAGCCTGCTGAAACTTCCAAATTTTTACCGTTTAATCATCCGAACTCATCTCGAGGCCCCCGGGACCTCAACCAAAAATGCAAATTTTACTCAAAATCACCATACGAACTTGTTCGAATAATAAAAACACATTTTTAAACACCGAAATCATCGAATTATCGCGGATTCAAGCCTAAGTTTCATCCAAAACTTTCGAAACTTACATGCTATCAAAAACCCGACCAAACGACGTCCGAATGACCTGAAAATTTGCAGACATATCCAAGATCACCTAACGAAGCTACTGCAACTATTGGAATTCCATTCCGACGCCCGGATAAAAATCTCACCTATCGATCGGATTTCCAAAATTTCAAACTTCGGCATTTCAAGCCTAATTGAGCTACAGACTTCCAAAATACATTTCGAACACGCTCCCAACCCCGAAATCACCTAACGGAGCTAATGGAACCATCGGATTTCCGTTCCGAGGTCGTTTTAACACTGTTCCACATACAGTCCATTTAACTACAAAGCTCTCATTTAGGGACTAAGTGTCCCAAAACACTCCAAATTCCAGAACCGACCCTCCCGGCAACTACAATAGCAGAAATGAACTTAGGGGAATAGTTAAATTGGGGATCGGGGCGTAAATTTCAAAAACGACAAGCCGGGTCATTACATCTTCCCACACTTAAAAGATTCGTTTGTCCTCGAACGAGCATAGAAAATATACCTGGACTGGTGAAAAGATAAGGGTACTGGTTGCGCATATCCTGCTTGGTCTCCTAAGTCGCCTCATCGACCGACTAACCCCGCCACTAGACCTTTACTGAAGCGATGTTCTTTGACCTTAGCTTCCTGATTTGCCTGTCCAGAATGGCCACTGGCTCCTGAACATAAGATAGATCCTCGTCTAGCTGAACATAAGTGAAATCTAACACGTGCGACGGGTCACCATGGTATCCCCGGAGCATAGAGACATGAGAAACCTCCCCGACACGCCTCAAAATCTCAAAAGGACCAATGAATCTAGGGCTCAGCTTCCCCTTCTTCCCAAACCTCATAACGCCCTTCATGGGCGAGATCCGAAGCAGAACCCCCTCGCCAACCATAAAAGCCACATCGCGGACCTTCTTGTCCGCATAACTCTTCTATCTAGACTGGGCTGCACGAAGTCTGTCCTGAATAACCTTGACCTTGTCCATTGCATCCTGGACCATATCAATACCTAGCAGTCCGGCCTCGCCCGGCTCGAACCAACCCACGGGAGACCTGCACCTCCTACCATATAGAGCCTCATACGGTGCCATCTGAATACTGGACTGGTAGCTGTTGTTATAAGCAAACTCCGCTAGTGCGCTCGGACTGGCCATGAGTCTGGGGTGAAATGATGTGCTCAGCTCCACCCGAGTGCCTAACTCTTGCTATACGGCTCTCCAGAACCGTGAAGTGAACTGAGTGCCTCTATTTAAAATGATGGAAACTAGAATACCATGCAGCCGAACTATCTCCCTGATGTAGATCTCCGCCAGTCGCTCTGATGAATAAGTAGTGCTCACTGGTATGAAATGGGCTGACTTGGTCAGCTGATCCACAATGAGCCAAATGGAATCAAACTTCCTAACAGTCCGTGGAATC
Source organism: Nicotiana noctiflora (assembly GCA_032618575.1). Taxonomy (NCBI): domain Eukaryota; kingdom Viridiplantae; phylum Streptophyta; class Magnoliopsida; order Solanales; family Solanaceae; genus Nicotiana; species Nicotiana noctiflora. Next base: position 38,891 of record JASVEL010008252.1, read on the forward strand.
CCAGATACAAAGTCCATGCTGATGCGCTCCCATTTCCAATCTGGAATCTCAATCTGCTGCATTAACCCACCCGGACGCTGATGCTCATACTTCACCTGCTGGCAGTTGAGGCACCTAGAAACATAATCAACTATATCCCTCTTCATCCACCTGCACCAGTAATGTTCTCTCAAGTCCTGATACATCTTTGCGGCACCCGGATGGATGGAATACCGTGAGCTATGGGCCTCTACTAGAATCAGCTCTCGAAGATCATCTACATTGGGCATACAAATACGCCCCAGCATCCTCATAACTCTATCATCCCCAATGATAACATCTCGAGCATAACCACGCCGAACTCTATCCTGGAGGACAAGCTAATGAGGGTCGTCGAACTGACACTCCCTGATGCGATCGAATAGAGAAGACCGAGAAACCACATAGGCCAAAACCCGGCCGGGCTCTAAACGTTCCAATCTAACAAACTGTCTGGCCAAGGTCTAAACATCCATCGCCATAGGTCTCTCTGAAGCTGGTAGATATGCCAAACTCCCCAAACTCTCTGCCCGGCGACTCAAGGCATCGGCAACTACATTAGCCTTGCCCGAATGATAGAGAATAGTAATATCATAGTCCTTCAGCAGCTCCAACCATCTCCTCCGACGCATGTTCAGGTCCTTCTGCTTAAGCAAGTGCTGCAACCTTCGGTGATCAGTGTAGATCTCACAAGGAACCCCATACAAGTAATGACGCCAAATCTTCAAGGCGTAAACAATGGCAGCTAGCTCCAGATCATGAAAATGATAGTTCTTCTCATGTACCTTCAGCTGTCTGGATGCGTAGGCAATCACCCCACCATCCTGCATCAATACTGCACCGAGTCCAACTCGTGAGGCATCACAATATACTGTATAGGACCCCGAACCCGTAGGCAACATCAAGATAGGGGCCGAAGTCAAAGCTATCTTGAGCTTCTGAAAGCTCGCCTCACACTCATCTGTCCACTGGAAAGGGACACCCTTTTGGGTCAATCTGGTCATAGGTGCTGCTATCGAAGAGAAACCCTCTACGAAGCGACGATAATAACCCGTCAAATCAAGAAAACTGCGAATCTCAGTAGCTGAGGAGGGTCTGGGCCAACTCTACACGGCCTCTACCTTCCTCGGATCCACTCGAATACCATCTCTCGACACCACGTGGCCTAGAAATGCCACTGAACTCAGCCATAATTTACATTTAGAGAACTTGGCATATAACTGCTTCTCCCTCAGAGTCTGAAGCACTATCCTCAGATGTTGCTCGTGCTCTTCCCGACTCCGGGAATATACTAGAATATCATCAATGAAAAAAATCACGAATGAGTCCAAATATGGCCTGAACACACTGTGCATCAAATGCATAAAGGCTGCTGGGGCATTAGTCAGCCCGAAAGACATCACGAGGAACTCGTAGTGACCATACCGAGCCCTGAAGGCAGTCTTCGAGATATCTGGCTCCCGAATCTTCAACTGATGATAACTAGAGCGCAAATCAATCTTGAAGAATACCTGTGCGCCATGTAGATGGTCAAATAAACCATCAATACGTGGAAAAGGATACCGGTTCTTCACTGTAACTTTGTTCAACTGACGATAGTCAATACACATACGCATAGAACTGCCCTTTTTCTTCACAAACAACACAGGGGCACCCCAAGGCGAAACACTGGGTCGAATAAAACCCCTACCCAATAACTCATGTAACTGATCCTTCAACTCCGAAGGAGCCATACGGTACGGTGGAATAGGAATGGGCTGAGTGCCCGGTAATAAGTCAATCGCAAAATCAATATCTCTGTTGGGCGGCATGCCCGGGAGATCAGCTGGAAATACATCAGCAAAATCACGTACCACTGGAACGGATTCAATAGAAGGAGTATCAATACTGACATCCCGCATATAAGCTAGATAAGCAGCACACCCCTTCTCAACCACACGCTGAGCTTTGAGAAAGGAAATAACACGGGTGAGGGTGTGATCTAGAGTACCACTCCACTCAATACGTGGAATACCTGGCACAGCCAGCGTCACAGTCTTGGTGTGACAATCAAGAATAACATAATGGGGCGATAACCAGTCCATGCCCAGAATAATATCAAAATCGACCATCCCGAGCAACAACAGATCCGCTCTAGTCTCGAAACCACAGATAGTAACCAAGCACGACCGATACACATGGTCCACAGCCAAAGAATCTCCCACCTGAGTGGAAACATAAATGGGGGCACTCAAAGAATCCCGAGGCACACCCAGGTGTGAAGCAAAATAAGAGGACACATATGAAAAAGTGGAACGAGGATCAATTAGAACTGATGCCTCTCTGTGACTAACCAAAATAATACCTGTGATAATAGAATTAGATGCAACAGCTGCAGCGCGATTAGGAATAACATAAAATCTGGCCTGACCCCTCTCTCGAGGGTGGCCTCTAGCACCCTGATCCCCGCCCCTGGCTGGCTGGGTAGGTGGAGTGGCAGTTGGGGATGGAATGATGGCTTGTTGGCCATGTGAACCACGCTGAGGTTGCGAAGTCTGTGGAGGTGCTCCTCTCCTATGCCTGGGGCACTCCCTAACCAGATGGCGAGTATCCCCGCACTCCAAACAAGCTTTGGGAGGACGCGGTGGTTGTGACTGACTGGCCTCACCCCCACTAGTCTGACCCTTAGAGGTACCCCACGCAGGAGGCGCACTGGAAACTGGGGGAGCATAATAAGGCCCCTGAGGTACTGGAAGAGCTGGAGTACTACCGGCTGCTGGCAATACTGAATGACATGGACGACCGGAATAACCCCAAAAAATGACCGGCTGCTGAAGTACGGGCACTAGAGAAATGGCCCGACTCACGAGACCTCTTGGCCTCCCTCTCTCCCCGCTCTCTGGGGAGCATACTCTCGATCCTCCTGGCAATGCTCACCGCCTGCTGATAAGGTATGTTTGTCTCCAACTCCCTGGCCATGCTGGATCGGATCGGCGGAATAAGGCCCTCGATAAATCTCCGCACTCTCTCCCGGACCGTGGCTACCAAAGCCGGTGCATGCCTGGCTAGACGGGTGAAACTAATAGCATACTCCGATACTGACATGGAGCCCTATCACAACTGCTCAAACTCCGATCGCCAAGAATCCCTAAGGCTCTGGGGAACAAACTCCATCAAAAACAGATCAATAAACTGCGTCCAGGTTAATAAAGTAGACTCATCTGGACTATCCAACTCATACGTGCGCCACCAATTATAACCGGCCCCACGAAGCTGAAAAGTAGTAAAGGATACCCCGCTGGTCTCCACTATCCCCATGGTACGAAGGATACAATGACACTCCTCCAGAAAACCCAATACATCATCTGTAGCCAAACCACTGAACACTAGAGGATCATATTTCTTGAACCTCTCTAATCTACGCTGCTCGTCCTCGGAGGCAGCTGGTCCACCTCCGGGCTGTGCTGGGACGGCAGGAGGCATAATAATAATCTCTGGAACCTGTCCATCTAGCACTCGCTGCTCAGGTGTAGCGGCTGCGGGAGTCTGGGCCCCTCCCCCGGCCTGAGATGTAGCTGCACTGCGAGGAAGCAACCCTGCCTGAGCTAAAGTGCTATACATACTCATGAATTGGGCTAGTGTCTCCTAGAGTGCTGGAGTAGTAGCAGCTGTAGTCGGTGTACCAAGTGCCCGCGCTCTAACTTGATCCACCGGTGGCACCTCAGCAGTAGCGCGCACGGGTGTTGTGGCTGCACCTCGGGCGCATCCCCGTCCTCTACCACGGCCCCGGCCTCTGACGGCAGCAATAGGGGACGCGTGTGCCTGATCCTCGCGAGTAGCATGTGTCCTCACCATCTGTGAGAGAATAGAAAGTAGAAGTTTAGATTTGGTGCCAAAAATGTCGCACGATAAGGAATCCAAAAGAAATGAAGATTTTCCTAAACAGTTACATAGCCTCTCATAGATAAATACGGACGTCTCCGTATCGATCAACGAGACTCTAAGTAACAGGTCTATGTCCCGTGACTCCTATGAACCTAGAGCTCTGATACCAACTTGTCACGACCCTAGTTCACAAATCGTAAACTTGTCATGATGGCACCCAGTCTTCGCGACTAGGTAAGCCTAACACGATGCGGAATATACAAATTCATAAACAAATGATAAGAAGATAGCAGAATGATATATAAAGGAATGTATTAAGTGCCGCTTGGCACAAACACTCGCCAAAACACACTAAATATCCTACTACCAAGACCCGGAATCCCACGGGAAACACAGACTAAAAAGGGAGAGTACAACTGTGGCTCTATACATCAAGAATGTCTAAACAACGAAATAAGGGAAAATAACTGCTATCACTATGAGAATAGAAGGACGCCCTCCGGATCCGTGGACGTAGCAAATCATACCTCGAGTCTCCTGATGTGCTGCTAAATCACTTGAGATGAGCATGTCTTGATTGTCACACCTCCCTTTTTACTACCCCAACACACTTAAATGCGTATAAATACACTTGTAGGGTATACCCCGACGCTCAATTACCCGAGACGGATAAAATAACGTAAGGGAAGGAGTTTTTCCAATTTAAGGACAATCGGTTCGGGATTTTATTAGAGATTAATCGGAGTCGCCACTTGGGAATGACAATGGTGTCCCAAGTCACCGGTTAATCCCGAATCCGAGGAATTTTGACTCTTATGAATGTCCGCGAAGCAGAGGTCCGGATAAGGAACTCTGTTAACCCGGGAGAAGGTGTTAGGCACTCCCGGATTCCGTGGTTTTAGCACGGTCGCTCCACTGTCGTTCTTGACTTTTGTCTGACTCAATTATAAGTTTTAACAACATAATGTGTTTTTACGTTAAATATTATTTTTAGGAATTTGCGGTATTGCGAAAACACGCCTCGAGTCATACCGCAACCAGTACGCCTATGACTTTTGATGTATTTCGGCTTTACCGAGATTTGGATTTGAGTCGCACCAAGTGCACACTCGTTCAATGGAAAGTATATTAAAATCGTGCCCTAAATGATGTCTATCGGCTTTTAATTGTTTTGGGTAAGACTATGGAATTGGCTATATAGTCTTCCCGAGTCTAGTTATGTTAAACCATTACTAAATGGGGGCCCCGCTTATTTTAAATCGGGCGAGGCTCGTCCCAATTTAATTTATTAAAGTCCAATCCTACTTTGTGTGTACTACATTTGCTATATTGTTTTTGCCTTAATCGATTTCGTAACATCAAACATTCCAGGCCTGTCGCAATTTGTGTATTTTTGTGCGGCGAGGCTCATCTCACTTTTATTAACAATATAATTCTAAAATGACTACATTTCCTATTTTTTAGTTTTTTATAAATAAAGAAATCTCATAATTAATTTAGAAATTAAAAATGCAATACTTATCTTATTTATGACAAAAAAAACTTAATGAAACAGATTTTAAAAAAAAATTCGAAATTGTTTTATTTATTATTTTATTATTATTATTATTATTTTATTATTTTGTTAAATACAAAATTTCACAACTTAATAATAAAAGAAGCTAATTTAGAAGAATATTAAAAACTTGAATAAATAAAAGAAAAAAAAACCAATAAAAATCATTTATTCAAAAACTATCAAAATTATAACAATTAAAGCTTATATGGTAAAAATCATTTTTTATTTCAAATTGTTCAAAACTAAGCTTATTTTTTAGAAAAACAGCAATTATAAATTGACTATAATTTTATTTAAATTCGTTTTTTATAAACTAAAAAAAATATATTTTATTTGTTATATTTAGATAAATGTTTAATAAAATAAACATTACTTAAATAAATATAAAAATAAAAGTGCAAAATCGACAACTAATATATATATATATATATACAAACTAAACCAATTATCTTACAACTAACTTAAACTCAATTTTTTTAATTTTTTATTATTTTTGAATTAAACCCTTACTGTTAACTATTTACAACTATTTACCAAAATCAAAATCAATCTTAATTATTTACACCTATATTTTGAGATGGTTAAACTTGAAAAGAAACAATTCTTGTGTTATTGAAAAATTCAAATCGTACCTAAATGCCTAATTTACGCAAAAATAATTAAAATTCACATTTTTATTGAATTTAACTACATGTTAACAACTTAATTTATTAAAGACAATATTAAAGAAGTTCTAATTAATTTGATTAACAAAAGAGTAATTCATTCTTCCTTTTATTTACTAAATGATTTGAACATTAATAAACAGATTCATAATTATACTATTTAATAACCATTTTTAGAAGTGAATTATTATTACTCCAAGAAGGCTTAATTATTTAAAGTTATCACAAAAACTTATAGAATATTAATATGGAATTTATTAAAACATAATCTGTAAAAGAAGATAGAAATAGAAACTATTTAAAATTTCAACAAAATTCTCATCTTTCTCATATATTCATCTTATCATTTAAACATGATTAGATATGTACCTGATATTGGAAATAAAAGAAATCCCGGGGATCAACACAGCAAATAACAACACAGCAATATCACAGCAACAGCAGTACAATCAAGAATACCAGTATCCGGATTTAAGCAATAAGAATCAACATCCCAGAATTGAGTTTCAAAATAAGACTTTGTAAAATAAAAACTAACACTCTTTTTTTTTTTAGATTTTTTTTCGTTTTTTTTTTGTTTTTCTTTTGTTTTGTTTTTCTTTTGTTCACTGTTTGGTAACACTCTTAAGATTTTTCAGATTTTTTGCTCTCTAGAATTTTTCTTCCTCCTTCTCCCTTTATCTCTTCTTCCTTACTTCTAATATTTTTTCACTCTTAAATCTCTCTCAAAATATTTTCCTTCTCCTCCCTCTTCTCTATTTTTTCTCTTCTATTTATAGCAAAAATTTCAAAAAAAAAAATCAGATTTTCTAAAAATATTTTATTATTTTTTTAGCCCCACAATCCACTATTATATTTTAATAATACCTTAATTTCCACTACAAAATGTTTTATTCCCCACTATACTATTTTATTAATACTTTAGATATCACTACAATATGTTTTGTCTTCCACCATAATTATTTTAATAATTCAAATAATTGTCTAAATTTTAATATTCTAAAATTTACCGAAATAATAAATAATAATAAAAAAAAATTATTTTCGGATTTTTTTTTTTAAAAAAAATAATTTTCAAAAAATAATAACAATATTAATAGTAATAATTGACCTTTAAAATTTATATTTTTATCTTATATATAGAGTGAAAATTCTAAATACGGTAAAAATAATTATACATATCCTAAGATATACATACACACACACACACACACACACACACATATATATATATATATATATATATATATATATATATTTGAATTTGTTTCTCTATTATTATTTTTTTTTCTATTACTAATTAATAAAACTAAAATGGTAAGATTATATTATAAAAATCAAAATTATCTTAAAATACTAATTAAATCCTAATAATAATTATCACACCAAACTAAATATTAATTAAAATAAAATTGCACAATTTGGACATTAGATGCTAAAAATGCAAAAATACATATTTTTATATTTTTTTTTATATATTTTTTTTTTGTAAGATAGACTTAATTATTTCTAATTATAAACTTGAATTTTATATACAAATGAAATATATTTTTGTATTTTTATTTATTTAAACAAATAAACATGCACATATAAATGCAAACAATTCAAGAAAAATAACACAAAATTCACAAATATTGCAAACAACAAAAAACTCTTTTATTTTGAATTTTTGGGAGTAATTCTCATATAGGGCAAAAATCACGTGCTCACATAGGGTACTACATCCCCTAGTTACGAAGAGTTTCTGTGCAAAGACAAGTGAGCGGATACGAGCGATTTTTTTCCGTTTGAGCACTCCGTGAGAAGCATTTTTTTTTTCAAAATTTTGACCGAACCTTTGCTTCAAAAGGTTTCCTACATATCCCTGGCTAAAAGGGAATCGGGTCAATGTAGTTCGGAAAATTTTGGTAGCTGGGACTACCAATGAAACTGCGATTTTTTGCTGTTACTGTTGCTGCTGTTGCGGTTACTGCTTGCTGACCTCCTTATTACACCGGGGAGAATGTAAAATAAAGAAGCTATTCTAAGCTATGATCCTACAATTACAATTATTCCTAATCTAGCTTTTGCTCTTCTTCCCTTTCCGGTGATGCAGATTCTTCCTCTTTTTTGTTGATTTTCTTTGATGCTGAATCTCTTTTTGTTGATTTTCTTGTTTTTCTTGATGACTCTCTTTTTGTTGATTTTCTTGTTTTTCTTGATGACTCTCTTTTTTGTTGATTTTCTTGTTTTTCTTGATCCCGAGCTGAACCTGCTCAAAACAAAACAACCAACTACCTCTTTTTTTTTCTTTTTCTGCCCCAGTGTGGGCTTTTAAATATATAAACCATGACGATGCAGAAAATATTCCCGTATTTGAAGGTGGGAGCCTAACAGAAATTTAAACGTGCAATGCGAATGCAGAAAATATTCCCGAATTTGAAGGTGGGCGCCTAACAGAAATTTAAACGTGCAATGCAAATGCAGAAAATATTCCCGTATTTGAAGGTGGGCGCCTAACAGAAATTTAAACGTGCAATGCGGATGCGGAAAATATTCCCGTATTTGAAGGTGGGCGCCTAACAGAAAATTTAAACGTGCAATGCGAATGCAGAAAATATTCCCGTATTTGAAGGTGGGCGCCTAACAGAAATTTAAACGTGCAATGCGATGCAGAAAATATTCCCGTATTTGAAGGTGGGCGCCTAACAGAAATTTAAACGTGCAATGCGAATGCAGAAAATATTCCCGAATTTGAAGGTGGGCGCCTAACAGCAATTTAAACGTGCAATGCGAATGCAGAAAATATTCCCGAATTTGAAGGTGGGCGCCTAACGGAAATTTAAACGTGCAATGCGAATGCAGAAAATATTCCCGAATTTGAAGGTGGGCGCCTAACAGAAATTTAAACGTGCAATGCGAATGCAAAAAAATATTCCCGAATTTGAAGGTGGGCGCCTAACATAAATTTAAACGTGCAATGCAAATGCAGAAAATATTCCCGAATTTGAAGGTGGGCGCCTAACAGAAATTTAAACGTGCAATGCGAATGCAGAAAATATTCCCGAATTTGAAGGTGGGCGCCTAACATAAATTTAAACGTGCAATGCGAATGCAGAAAATATTCCCGAATTTGAAGGTGGGCGCCTAACAGAATTTAAACGTGCAATGCGAATGCAGAAAATATTCCCGTATTTGAAGGTGGGCGCCTAACATAAATTTAAACGTGCAATGCGAATGCAGAAAATATTCCCGAATTTGAAGGTGGGCGCCTAACGAAATTTAAACGTGCAATGCGAATGCAGAAAATATTCCCGTATTTGAAGGTGGGCGCCTAACAGAAAATTTAAACGTGCAATGCGAATGCAGAAAATATTCCCGAATTTGAAGGTGGGCGCCTAACGGAAATTTAAACGTGCAATGCGATGCGAAAAATATTCCCGTATTTGAAGGTGGGCGCCTAACGAGAATTTAAACGTGCAATGCGAATGCGAAAATATTCCCGAATTTGAAGGTGGGCGCCTAACGTAAATTTAAACGTGCAACGCAAATGCGAGAAAATATTCCCGTATTTGAAGGTGGGCGCCTAACGTGCAATGCGAATGCAGAAAATATTCCCGAAAATATTCCCTCAGCCTGAGGACTGGGGAGTGGATTTTGAAAGATGTTACCTCTTTTTTTTTTTTGTATTTTCTTTTTACCAACTGGTCTTTTGCCTGTGAATTTCTCCACTTATTCGACAGACTTTCTCTTTTTGGTATTTTAAATTTTCCATATTGGTCACTTTCACTTTAAAGTGATTAGTGACAATTTGTTCCTGCATGAAACAAAATTTATTAGATATAAACTGCTGGCAACTGGCATCTGCCGTCCCCACTTCTTATTGCTTCCTTTGTTCTTGCTTTCTCATGTTGCATGGCTTTCAACTTCTTGTCCCTTGCAGACTCTTTTTGTATTTTTCTCATTTCTTCATTTTTGTTTTGTTTTTTCTCTTTCTTTGGCCATGTTTGCCAAACTTCTTATTCTCCTCCCCGATCTTCTATCCTTTCTGATCCAGTGTTGTTTCAACTTCCGTTATCAGGAGCTGGTAGTTAGCTCTCAAAAGGGTAAACAATGAAATGCAGAAAAAAAAATGAAAGAAAGGTAAGGGTATTTTGGAGAGATGACAGAACTTATCTGGGTATTTGCTGGCTGATTCCGCTGACCATGCCATGTATTTAAACTCCGACCCAGTTCGTTCCAATCATTATTCTGACTCTGAATTGCCTTTGACCCAAAACCGATACTCTTTTTTGTTGCCTTTTCTCTTTTCCGATGATCGCCTTACGGTGCCTCGAAAGGTTTTCACCAATAAGACTCTCTCATTTATTCTCTCAACCTCACAATCATCTCACAGTGCCGATTAAGGTTTTCACTGATGAGACTCTCTCATTTTATTTCTCTCAATCTCACAATCGCCTCACGGTGCCGGTTAAGGTTTTCACCGATGAGACTCTCTCATTTTTTTTATTTTTTCCATTTTTCCTTTTTGTATTTTGTTTTCTGTACCACGGGTATTATCCGATGCTTCATTCTTCCTTTTTTGTTATCATTTCAAAATCGATCAGAAGGTCTTTCTTTGGACTGTAACGTGGCTTTTGGACGGGTTAAGAAAGAAAGATATAAAGGCTCAAAATTTCAACGAGGGTTAAAAATATTTACAACTCTCGGAATTATTAAACATAACTTCTGCCCCAGCTTCAATATGTGGGGAATTTTTGGATTTTTTCTTTATTGTGACTGAACCTCAGAGAGGCTGCCTACGTACCCTTTCGGGATCAAGTCAGACGTAGTTCATCCAACTTTATAAGTTAGATGGATTTCTTTTTGACTTTTTCCCGATTTTTGTCTTTTTCTTTTTCTTCTTTTTTTTTTCTTTTTTTTTTTTTTCATTCATTTTTTTTTATTTTCCATCATTTCTTTTTTTCATTCTGGCAATTTCGATTTTATTGTACTAGAGCGATTCCGAGAGAGGGATATGAAAGAATTCATTCATTACGGCTCAAAGGGGTTAACAATGGATAAAGTGTTTGGATAGAGAATAAAATGCCTTCGTCATTTCAATTCCAAAATCACAACAAAATACAAAACACATAATTGAAAAGGAATCATACATAGTATCTTTTGACCGCATCCGAATTGATAGCAGTCTCTACGCACTTTCCTTCAACATCTGTTAAATATAATGCTCCATTGGACAACACCCGTGATACCACGAACGGTCCCTGCCAATTCGGCGCAAACTTGCCTTTTGCCTCTGCCCAATGTGGTAAGATACGCCTCAATACCAGTTGTCCGACTTCAAACTTTCGAGGTCGTACCTTCTTATTATATGCTCTGGCCATTCTTCGCTGATACAACTGCCCATGGCAAACTGCGGCTAACCTCTTCTCATCAATCAAATTCAACTGTTCTAACCGGGCCTTTACCCATTCATCGTCATCTATCTCAGATTCGGCTATAATTCGCAATGACGGTATTTCTATTTCTGCGGGTATAACAGCCTTCGTTCCATACACCAGGGTATAAGGTGTGGTTCCGATAGAAGTACGTACCGTCGTGCGGTAACCCATGAGAGCAAAGGGTAACTTTTCATGCCACTGCCTGGATCCCTCCACCATTTTTCGGAGAATCTTCTTGATGTTCTTATTTGCCGCCTCTACTGCACCATTCGCCTTTGGCCTGTAAGGCGTGGAATTTCGATGTGTGATCTTAAACCTTTCACAAACTTCCGCCATGAGATGACTGTTTAAATTGGCTCCATTGTCCTGTGATAATCACCTTGGGGATTCCAAATCGGCATATAATATTCTCGTGCACAAAATCCACCACCGCTTTCTTCGTCACTGCCTTGAATGTCTTAGCTTCAACCCACTTGGTGAAATAATCAATTGCAACCAGAATGAACCTATGCCCATTAGAAGCGGCTGGATCTATTGGGCCGATGACATCCATGCCCCAAGCAACAAAGGGCCAAGGTGCTGACATTGTATGCAACTCATAAGGCGGGGAGTGGATCAGATCCCCATGTACCTGGCATTGATGGCATTTCTTTACATACCTGATACAATCACGCTCCATCGTGAGCCAGTAGTACCCAGCTCTCAAGATCTTCTTTGCTAAAACATATCCGCTCATGTGAGGTCCGCATATTCCAGCATGTACTTCAATCATGATTTCATCTGCTTGTTGTGCATCTACACACCGCAATAAACCCAGATCTGGTGTTCTTTTGTATACCACTCCTCCACTAAAGAAAAATCCATTGGCTAGACGCCTGATGGCTCTCTTCTGGTCTCCAGTGGCTTGCTCCGGGTATTTGCCAACTTTCAAGTATTCTCTAATATCATGATACCACGGCTCTCCATCCGACTCTTCCTCCACAGCGAAGCAATAAGCATTCTGATCTCGGACTTGGATCTGGAGCGGATCTATATATGTCTTGTCCGGATGATGCAACATAGAGGACAATGTGGCCAAAGCATCCGCAATCTCATTGTGCATTCTTGGGATGTGCTTGAACTCTATAGACTGGAATCTTTGAGATAACTCGTGCAAACAATACCGATATGGTATCAATTTCAAATCTCGTGTCTCCCATTCCCCTTGAATTTGGTGTACCAAGAGATCCGAGTCACCCATGACCAAAATCTCTTGAATACCCATATCAATTGCCATCCTTAATCCCAAGATGCACGCCTCATATTCGGCCATATTGTTGGTACAGAAAAATCGAAGCTGAGCTGTAACGGGATAGTGTTGACCCGTACTTGAAATGAGTACCGCTCCGATACCAACGCCCCTGCTGTTGACAGCTCCGTCAAAGTACATTTTCCATCCCGGCCTCTCCTCTTGCTCCATCTCCTCGACAAGCATTGCCTCTTCATCCGGAAAGTATGTCTTCAATGGCTCATATTCATCATCCACCGGATTTTCGGCTAAGTGGTCCGCAATAGCTTGTGCCTTCATTGCCGTACGAGTTACATAGATAATGTCGAATTCCGTGAGCAGAATCTGCCATTTGGCCAGTCTTCCCGTAGGCATAGGCTTCTGAAATATATATTTGAGAGGATCCAACCGTGATATCAAGTACGTAGTGTATGCTGACAAATAATGCTTTAGCTTCTGAGCCACCCAAATCAATGCACAACAAGTTCTCTCCAGTTGGGTATACTTCACCTCGTAGGATGTAAACTTTTTGCTGAGGTAGTAGATGGCTTGTTCTTTCTTGCCCGTCTCATCATGTTGACCCAGTACACAACCGAAAGAGTTATCCAGCACCGTCAAATACAAAATCAGAGGACGCCCTGGTTCTGGAGGAACTAATACCGGAGGGTTGGCCAAATATTCCTTGATCCTGTCAAAGGCTTCCTGACATTCGTCGGTCCATTTCACTGTTGCGTCTTTCTTCAACAACTTGAAAATCGGCTCGCATGTTGATGTCAACTGAGCAATAAACCGACTAATGTAATTCAACCTTCCTAATAAGCTCATGACCTCCTTCTTGTTCTTCGGCGGAGGTAGACTTTGAATAGCTTTGATCTTTGATGGATCCAGTTCAATACCTCGCCGACTCACAATAAACCCCAGTAGTTTCCCCTGAAGGTACTCCAAAAGCACACTTCGCCGGATTGAGTTTTAGATTGTACCTCCGAAGTCTTTGGAAAAACTTTCTCAAATCTCTCACATGATCAGGTTGCTTTTTGGACTTTATGATGACATCGTCCACATACACTTCAATTTCTTGATGCATCATATCGTTGAACATTATGGTCATTGCCCCCATATAAGTTGCCCCGACATTCTTCAATCCAAACGGCATTACTCTGTAACAATACGTTCCCAAGGTGTAATGAAGGCAGTTTTCTCAGCGTCTTCTTCGTCCATCAGGATCTGGTGATAACCGGCATAACAGTCCACAAACGAACCGATTTCATGCTTGGCGCAATTATCGATCAATATGTGAATGTTTGGCAATGGGAAGTCATCCTTCGGACTAGCTTTGTTGAGGTCCCTATAGTCTACACACACTCTGGTTTTGCCGTCTTTCTTCGGGACCGGCACAACATTTGCCAACCAGGTGGGGTATTTGGTAACTCTTATGACCTTTGCCTCGAACTCTGCTTATTCACCTCTTCTTTTATCTTCACGCTAATGTCCGTTTTGAATTTTCTCAGCTTTTGTTTTATTGGCCGGCATTCCGAGTAGATAGGCAACTTGTGTACCACTAAATCTGTGCTAAGCCCGGGCATGTCATCATAGGACCAGGCAAAGATGTCCTTAAATTCATGTAACAACCCTATCAATTCATTCCTGAGGGGTGCCTCCAAATGCACACTAATCTTTGTTTCTCGGACATCATCTTCGCTCCCCAAGTTTACGGATTCCGTATCACTCAGATTCGGCTTGGGTTTTTCCTCGTATTGTTTCATGTCCTTACTTATTTCCTCCAGGGCTTCCTCATCCTCACATTCTATTTCACTATCTTCCTCGATTTCTTGTATAGTAGCGTGATTGTCAGAACCGGGTCTAGAATCCTTCACGCATGACATGGCATTGGAATCAACACATGCAAAACTGTACAAAAGGAAAAATAAAGAAAAATAAGGCAAAAGTGAAGAAAAAGGAAAAACTGCATTTCATTAATTAAAAAGAAACGAACAATGTTCGGGATACATGGTGATTTTTTTTTTCATGAGGGGAATGGGGAAAATAACAACTTTCGGGGAAGCAATGATGAAATTTTGAGCTAACTACCAAGACTCCTTCCTGATAGGGAAAGGAGTAGCTTCCCAATTGTTCAATGTGACTTTGGGCCCCACAAGTTGCACGTCCATGTTGCTCGTGCCTTCCCCTGCTTCAATCGTGTTCACCTCCCAAAACAATTTCTTGAAACCAAGCATTTCTTCATCAAGTTGGGTCTCAATGCACTTTGCTGCAGCAGATGGTTGATGTTTTGTACCAGGCCTGATAAAGATGTCGGATAATTTGGGTATGGGTTTGGGCAAGGTCCAGTTTTTCTTGGCTTTAGAGGCTCTTTGGATATCGGCAAAGGTGGGTTTGAATCCTAAGCCGAATGTACCTTTATTCTCCGGAAGCTGAACTGGTTGAGTGACTCCCTGCAGTGTTTTGCCTAATCCCCTCCCCGGTGCAAATCCGTTTTTCAGCATTTCTCTGGCCACCATTATAGCAGTTGGTGCCAACATCGGGGTTGATAACTTTTCTCCTTCAGCAACTCTATTCACCTCAACAGCATCCGTCACTTGGTAGACCCAAGGACCTCTATCACCATTAGCATCATCAAAAGGAGCTACCACATTACAAGCATTTTCCTCCCCGTGCACAACAATCTCTTGTTGTTCCCATTCAAACTTGACCATCTGGTGTAGAGAAGATGGTACTGCCTTAGCTGCATGAATCCAGGGTCGACCTAACAGCAAGTTATATGATACGGCAATATCAAGCACCTGGAACTCCATCGTAAAATCAACGGGACCGATGGTCACTTCCAAAATAATATCTCCCAGCGTGTTCTTACCTCCGCCGTCAAACCCTCTTACATTGATACTGTTCCTCCGAATTCTATCCGGGCTAATGTTCAGCTTCCCTAAAGTCGACAGCGGGCAAATGTTGGCACTCGATCCATTGTCAATCAATACCCTGGTCACGACTGACTCTTCACTCTTTACCGTGAGGTACAATGCTTTATTGTGTTCGGTTCCTTCCACCGGCAGCTCCCTATCAGAGAAGGTGATTCTATTAGACTCGAAAATTTTGCTGGTAATCTTCTCCAAATGACACACTGAAATCTTCTCCGGAACATGAGCCTCATTTAGAATCTTCATAAGAGCCTTCCGGTGCTCCTCCGAATGTATCAACAAAGATAACAAAGAAATCTGGGCCGGGGTCTTTCTTAACTGCTCAACCACTGAGTACTCTTGCGACTTCATTTTCTTAAGAAATTCTTCTGCTTCCTCCTCCGACACTGGCTTTTTCAATTGACTTTCTTTCACCGCTTTCATCTTTCTCAGTTCCTCCGGAGCGAAACACCTTCCAGATCGTGTGAGTCCATGCGTTTCATTAATTTCATCAGAAATCTCTTTTCCCTTGTAAACTACTGCCACCTTGTTATAGTTCCAAGGCACAGTCTTTGTATTCACCACTGGCATTTGCACTACTGGTTTTATGATTACCGGCTCTGCACTTGCTCCTTTCACAGTCACGATCGTCTTTGCACCTGGAACTACCACCTTTAAACCTCCCATCACTACTGGCTTTGGTTTCTCAACGATTGCTTCCTCTTTCACAATTTCTTTCTCTAACTTGTCACTCGACTTTATCATCATGACGGCCTGAGATGGTTTTTGATTGCCATCACCCTGCACCAGTTCTATCATATTCGTTTCGTGGTGATTCGGCAATGGATTCTGGGTAATGTTTGGGGTTTCTGGGGCCTGTACTTCAATTCTCCTCTCATCGATAAGATCTTGAATGGCATTCTTTAATTGCCAGCATTTCTCAGTATCGTGGCCCAACGTTCCTGAACAATATTCACATTTGACAGAAGAATCAAGATTTTTCGGGGGTGGGTTTGGAACTTTTGGTGCGATTGGTCTCAACATCCCCAATTCTTTCAACCTGTGGTAAAGACTGGTATATGATTCTCCGAGAGGAGTGAATGTTTTTCTTGCTTTGTTTCTCCAATCAGCGTCCGGCCTGGGTCTATTCTGGTTGCGGTAAGGTTTAGGGGTTGAGTATGTGTTTTGGGTATGGTACACATTGTGTGGAGCTTGAGCTCTCCATACGTGGGGTGGTGGTGGTGGGTAGGCTTGGGCTTGAGGGTGGTGGTAATGTGGGACAGTTGGTGGGTATGGTGGTGGTGGTGGGTTATATGGGCTTGGTGTGTTGTAGGGGTTTGGTGGGTAAGATGGTGGTGGTGGATTATATGTAGTTGGCGGGCTTGGTGGGTGTTGGCGGTAGGGTCTTGGTGGGTTATAATGTGGGTTGCGAGTATGCCAGTTGCCTAGAAAATCTGGACTCACAAACATACACTTGTTAGTTGTTAGCGCATGAATAAGATGTAACGACTTTAAAAACAAACATATTTGCTCGAATCGTTATGCATCATCCCGGCCGCTGCTCACTTCGATCATCTTTTTCTTTTTCCGCTCTTTAGTTTTCTTTCTTTCTTTTCTTTTCTTTTCTCTTTTGCTTTTTCTCTTTTCTTGCTCTCTCTTTTTTTTCTTTTCTTTTTCTTGCTTTTTCTTTTCTTTTTCTTTTTCCTTGCCGTTTTCATTATCACGCTCCTATTTATTTGCCTAGCGGATATGACATAAAGAAAAAAAAATTGGTAACAACACTTTGTTTTCTCATTGATAATTCAAAACCTTGATTACAAAGTGATATTTTTTTTAAAAAAAGAAAAATAAAAGATGATGCATGACCTAAGAGTACATTAATGCACCTAGTGCCCGCGAGGCATCGTTCGGCCTTGCCGCGGGCCTATATGCTAAACCCCTTTGAAGCCTATCCAGGTCGGCCATGACTTGTTGAACGAAGAACTTCACTGCAGATAAAAAAGTCCTTCGAGACATCTCTTCACAAAGCTGAGTCTTCCGGGTGATGTATTGGGCGATGCGAACAATCTTTTCTCTGATGACCCCTTTTTCTTGCAATAACCGGCTTATTTGTTGATTGCGAGCGTCCAAGACATGTTGGTTGTCCTTTTGCACCTGTTGTAGCTCCAATTCTAATCTAGCCATGGTCGTGTAGCAATATTCTCTTTCTTCCTCAAGATCTTTGATAATCTTGTTGCTCTTGGCCGTGGCTGAAATTATTTTCTTTCTAAGCTGGGCTACTTCAACATCATGCTTGTCTTGCAGTTGTTGAACCAATTTGGCTCTTTTCTCAACATCTTTGTCCATTTGCTTCCGTGCCATGAATAACTCTTTCTCCGTTTTATCCAAATCGAAGCTATAGTCATTTACCTTTCGCCGGAGAATCTCAATTAACTTTTCATCCCGGGCCGAGCGAACTGTGGTCTCGGATGCAATTTTCGTTTGAGCCATTTGAGCTTTCAACATCTCATTCTCTTTCTTCAACTGCTTCTTCTCCACTTCATCGGATGCCGCTTGTAAACCGCTTTCGAAATGAAGATTTCTCAGTTTATCTTCCAACAGACTGATTTTGGCCTTATATTCCTTTTCCTTGGCCGCCCATTTCAGATTTTCCTCGGACTGCTCTATCAGGTCTTGCAAGTGAGGTCTCTTTGAAAGACGTTCGTGTTCAACCCCTCGTCGGTACCATGTGGAGTAAACCCGTAAGGCCTTTCAAGTACTTTTTGACCCAGTCTTGACCATCGGATCCCATGTCTTGCCACCATAATTTCAGCTCCAAAGGGATTTTATTTAGGGAAAAATGCTCATTCATCATTGTGCTCGTCCTGCACATTTATTAAGGCGATTTTATTTAGAAAAAAGGAAAATCTTTTTCAATGCAAGTTTTCATTTTTGAAGGAAAGGAAAGAAAATGACTTTCGAAGTGGCCATTTTTGCCAAAACAGCCTTCCGGCGTCCTTTCGGAACATTCGGCCATTTCCAAAAATAGCGATTACCTCGATTATTTGAAAGGAAAATCTTTTTGGTTTTTTTTTTTTTTTTTTTTTTTTTTTTTTTAAAAGTGTGGTTGGACCCGTTTAAGGGTTGCCTACGTATCCCACCTAATGGCGAGAATCAAACCTGCGTAGTTCGGTCAGATTATTTGACTAATTATTTTCAACAAAAACTGTTCCTCCTATTTTTTCAAATTTTCGATTTTTCCAGGTACCTATTTTCTATAAATCCTTAATTTCTTCTCTCTCTTTTCCTTTTCAATAATTTTTCCAATCTCGGGATTTTCGCCGGTCCGTATAACGATCAAGGACAATAAAATGCAACACATAGCATGCTCGGTCTTTTCAATACCGGGTCACCTGTCCTAGACGGACCCAACCCCTGTGTTGAGTCCCCTAAGTCAAATATGATGCAAATAATCGTCCTAGACCTATGTTCAAAATCTTATGGTTTCATGGATTGCTAGACCGTGTACCCGAGCGGACAACTCGAATCGAGGAGGGGGCTACGTACCGGTGACCCGCGGAGTCAATCGGCTTTGTAACTTATCCGGCCTCTGTTTTCTTAATTTAAGGTGACTTTAACGGAAAGGGGAGTCTCAACCAGTAAGCACATCCCCGAGGGAGAAGAGAGAAGGGTTTTCGGCACAATTTTATATATACAGTTCACATAATATCAAAAGCGATAAAGCACATAGCATGTTGTTCAAATCATATAATGAAGTCAAAAAAAACGCAAACGGCAGTTCTAAGGAGCTCGAGTTCTTAAACCCTGAAATCGAAATTCAGGGTTGGATTCCCCAGCAGAGTCGCCAGAGCTGTCACACCTCCCTTTTACTACCCCAACACACTTAAATGCGTATAAATACACTTGTAGGGTATACCCCGACGCTCAATTACCCGAGACGGATAAAATAACGTAAGGGAAGGAGTTTTTCCAATTTAAGGACAATCGGTTCGGGATTTTATTAGAGATTAATCGAGTCGCCACTTGGGAATGACAATGGTGTCCCAAGTCACCGGTTAATCCCGAATCCGAGGAATTTTGACTCTTATGAATGTCCGCGAAGCAGAGGTCCGGATAAGGAACTCTGTTAACCCGGGAGAAGGTGTTAGGCACTCCCGGATTCCGTGGTTTTAGCACGGTCGCTCCACTGTCGTTCTTGACTTTTGTTTGACTCAATTATAAGTTTTAACAACATAATGTGTTTTTACGTTAAATATTATTTTTAGGAATTTGCGGTATTGCGAAAACACGCCTCGAGTCATACCGCAACCAGTACGCCTATGACTTTTGATGTATTTCGGCTTTACCGAGATTTGGATTTGAGTCGCACCAAGTGCACACTCGTTCAATGGAAAGTATATTAAAATCGTGCCCTAAATGATGTCTATCGGCTTTTAATTGTTTTGGGTAAGACTATGGAATTGGCTATATAGTCTTCCCGAGTCTAGTTATGTTAAACCATTACTAAATGGGGGCCCCGCTTATTTTAAATCGGGCGAGGCTCGTCCCAATTTAATTTATTAAAGTCCAATCCTACTTTGTGTGTACTACATTTGCTATATTGTTTTTGCCTTAATCGATTTCGTAACATCAAACATTCCAGGCCTGTCGCAATTTGTGTATTTTTGTGCGGCGAGGCTCATCTCACTTTTATTAACAATATAATTCTAAAATGACTACATTTCCTATTTTTTAGTTTTTTATAAATAAAGAAATCTCATAATTAATTTAGAAATTAAAAATGCAATACTTATCTTATTTATGACAAAAAAAACTTAATGAAACAGATTTTAAAAAAAAATTCGAAATTGTTTTATTTATTATTTTATTATTATTATTATTATTTTATTATTTTGTTAAATACAAAATTTCACAACTTAATAATAAAAGAAGCTAATTTAGAAGAATATTAAAAACTTGAATAAATAAAAGAAAAAAAAAACCAATAAAAATCATTTATTCAAAAACTATCAAAATTATAACAATTAAAGCTTATATGGTAAAAATCATTTTTTATTTCAAATTGTTCAAAACTAAGCTTATTTTTTTAGAAAAACAGCAATTATAAATTGACTATAATTTTATTTAAATTCGTTTTTTATAAACTAAAAAAAATATATTTTATTTGTTATATTTAGATAAATGTTTAATAAAATAAACATTACTTAAATAAATATAAAAATAAAAGTGCAAAATCGACAACTAATATATATATATATATACAAACTAAACCAATTATCTTACAACTAACTTAAACTCAATTTTTTTAATTTTTTATTATTTTTGAATTAAACCCTTACTGTTAACTATTTACAACTATTTACCAAAATCAAAATCAATCTTAATTATTTACACCTATATTTTGAGATGGTTAAACTTGAAAAGAAACAATTCTTGTGTTATTGAAAAATTCAAATCGTACCTAAATGCCTAATTTACGCAAAAATAATTAAAATTCACATTTTTATTGAATTTAACTACATGTTAACAACTTAATTTATTAAAGACAATATTAAAGAAGTTCTAATTAATTTGATTAACAAAAGAGTAATTCATTCTTCCTTTTATTTACTAAATGATTTGAACATTAATAAACAGATTCATAATTATACTATTTAATAACCATTTTTAGAAGTGAATTATTATTACTCCAAGAAGGCTTAATTATTTAAAGTTATCACAAAAACTTATAGAATATTAATATGGAATTTATTAAAACATAATCTGTAAAAGAAGATAGAAATAGAAACTATTTAAAATTTCAACAAAATTCTCATCTTTCTCATATATTCATCTTATCATTTAAACATGATTAGATATGTACCTGATATTGGAAATAAAAGAAATCCCGGTGATCAACACAGCAAATAACAACACAACAATATCACAGCAACAGCAGTACAATCAAGAATACCAGTATCCGGATTTAAGCAATAAGAATCAACATCCCAGAATTGAGTTTCAAAATAAGACTTTGTAAAATAAAACTAACACTCTTTTTTTTTTTTAGATTTTTTTTCGTTTTTTTTTTGTTTTTCTTTTGTTTTGTTTTTCTTTTGTTCACTGTTTGGTAACACTCTTAAGATTTTTCAGATTTTTTGCTCTCTAGAATTTTTCTTCCTCCTTCTCCCTTTATCTCTTCTTCCTTACTTCTAATATTTTTTCACTCTTAAATCTCTCTCAAAATATTTTCCTTCTCCTCCCTCTTCTCTATTTTTTCTCTTCTATTTATAGCAAAAATTTCAAAAAAAAAAATCAGATTTTCTAAAAATATTTTATTATTTTTTTAGCCCCACAATCCACTATTATATTTTAATAATACCTTAATTTCCACTACAAAATGTTTTATTCCCCACTATACTATTTTATTAATACTTTAGATATCACTACAATATGTTTTGTCTTCCACCATAATTATTTTAATAATTCAAATAATTGTCTAAATTTTAATATTCTAAAATTTACCGAAATAATAAATAATAATAAAAAAAAATTATTTTCGGATTTTTTTTTTTAAAAAAAAATAATTTTCAAAAAATAATAACAATATTAATAGTAATAATTGACCTTTAAAATTTATATTTTTATCTTATATATAGAGTGAAAATTCTAAATACGGTAAAAATAATTATACATATCCTAAGATATACATACACACACACACACACACACACACATATATATATATATATATATATATATATATATATATATATATGTTTGGGCCTAGATTTTATATTTAGGAAGAAGCCCAATTTTGAATTTGTTTCTCTATTTTTTTTTTTTTTTTTTTTTTTTTTCTATTACTAATTAATAAAACTAAAATGGTAAGATTATATTATAAAAATCAAAATTATCTTAAAATACTAATTAAATCCTAATAATAATTATCACACCAAACTAAATATTAATTAAAATAAAATTGCACAATTTGGACATTAGATGCTAAAAATGCAAAAATACATATTTTTATATTTTTTTTTTATATATTTTTTTTTTGTAAGATAGACTTAATTATTTCTAATTATAAACTTGAATTTTATATACAAATGAAATATATTTTTGTATTTTTATTTATTTAAACAAATAAACATGCACATATAAATGCAAACAATTCAAGAAAAATAACACAAAATTCACAAATATTGCAAACAACAAAAAACTCTTTTATTTTGAATTTTTGGGAGTAATTCTCATATAGGGCAAAAATCACGTGCTCACATTGATGTACCTAGATCTGCACAACAAAAGTGTGCAGAAGAGTAGCATGAGTACACCACGGCGGTACACAGTAAGTGCCAAACCTAACCTCGATGGAGTAGTGACAAGGAAGGTCAGGGCCCTACCGAGAAAACAATAACATAATGATCAAAACAGTAATAAGTAAGAATGAATCTGAAATAACAACAATGAAGTAACTACTACAACCGACTACGATTAGCTAACTACAAGTAACCAACACAAAATAAAATCAAATCAACAAGTCCAGGACCTATGGAAATTGAACCCACAGTCCTTCTCTATATCCAACAACTCAGGATCTCCAGGAATTTAACATGTAATCCCAATATCAGTATCTCTGGGTCTTCGGGAATCGAACCCACAGCCCGTATCTCAATATCTCAGGATCTCCGAGAATCGAACCCGCAGTCCGTATCTCAATAAATATATCAATAAACTCTGTGTCTCCGAGAATCGAACCACGACCCTTGGATCTTCGGGAATCAAACCCGCAGTCCACAAACAATACCACTTCGGGTCTCTGGGAATCGAACCCACAAATCTTGGATCTCCGGGAATTGAACCCGCAGTCCACCAACACAAACAATAAAAAGGAATGTACAGAGAAATATGATATGCATAACTACAACTTCACCGAAACCAATGTCAACAATTATCAAGAAGTTCAAGTAAGACAATTAGGCATTTAGACAAATAAGTCCTATCTAATCATGCTTTTCCAACGAATATCAGGTAAATGTCGCAATTTAATCAGCTAAGAACAGAAATATCACGAATTGGACATTTCAAGTAAGGTGGGTTTCAACAATCTGCGCATGTACACGCCCGTCACCTTGCGTACAAGGCATTTAAATTAACACATAATATTCTAGGGGTGAAGGTTCCCCAACACGAGGTTAGACAAGCCACTTACCTCGACTCCAGTACAAAACCGCTAAGAGAAAACTCTCTTGCCACAAATGTCGGCCTCCACAGGTGTAGTATCTAATAAACATCAATAGAAACTCATCAAAATAGGCCAATTGGGCATTACCCAATCGAAACAATTCGAAATACATCAAAAACCACAAGTTGCCAAAACCCGACTTTCGTTACGATTCTCAAAAAGTTACGAAAGTTACATATTCGGGTATCTTATCTCAACACGAGTCTATGCATATAAAATTTACCAAAATCGGAGTCCATTTACCCATTCAAATAATTGATTTTCTATAACTCAAGCCTAGGATGAAAAACCCCATTAATACACCCCTAATTCCTCCAATTTCAGTCAAAAACACCATAGTTTAGCAAGGAAATGACATAATTTAGGTCCATAGATAATTACCTGAAGATCCCCTTTGGTTTCTCTGAAAATCGCCCCTTAATCGCCTCTCAAATGGTGCCTTAGCGTTTTAGATCGTTCTGAAATTTTAACCCTTACTGCTCATTAAACACAGGCCGATTTCCGCTTCTCCGGTCTCCAGGTCGCTCCCGCGACTCCGCTTCTGCGGACATATGGTCGCTTCTGCAGCCCTTGGCTATTTACTCAAAATCCACTTCTGCGACTGTGCTTAAGCGGACAAATGTCTGCTCCTACGGAAGACCCCCAAACAACCCACTCATATTCCTGCGGAAGGCTTTCCGCTTCTGTGTGATCGTCTCCGCGATCCGAGGTCCGCTTCCACGGACTAGGCTGGCCTCCCACAAACTCGCTCCTGTGGAGCCATTGTTGCTTCTGCGGACTCGCCTCTGCGGTCCAAGCTCCACAGAAGTGAAAAGAACAGAAGGCAGGCACCAGCCTGCTACAACTTCCAAATTTTTGTCGTTTAATCACCCGAACTCATCTCGAGGCCCCCGGGACCTCAACCAAAAATACAAATTCTACTCCAAATCACCATACGAACTTGTTCGAATCATAAAAACACGTCCTTAAACACCGAAATCATCGAATTATCGTGGATTCAAGCCTAAGTTTCATCCAAAACTTTCGAAACCTACATGCTATCAAAAACCCGTCCAAACGACGTTCGAATGACCTTGAAATTTGAAGACATATCGAAGGTCATCGAACGAAGCTACTGCAACTATCGGAATTCCATTCCGACGCTCGGATAAAAATCACACCTATCGATCGGATTTCCAAAATTTCAAACTTCGGCATTTTAAGCCTAATTGAGCTACAGACTTCCAAAATACATTTCAAACACGCTCCCAACCCCGAAATCACTTAACGGAGCTAACAGAACCATCAGATTTCCATTTCGAGGTCGTCTTAACACTGTTCCGCATACGGGCCATTTTTCAACTACAAAGCTCTCATTTAGGGACTAAGTGTCCCAAAACACTCCAAATTCGAGAACTGACCCTCCCGGCAACCACAATAGCAGAAATGAACTTAGGGGAACAGTTAAACTGGGGATCGGGGCGTAAATTTCAAAAACGACCGGCCGGATCGTTACACTTAGTGTCCCCAGCAATGTTAGATCCCTTAAGCTCGGCCAACTGAATCTCATCGTTATCAATTCTAGGGCTGGGTTGGCGAACATCTCACGCACTGCCTTAGCAGTGTCGGTGGCAAGGTGTGGCTTGTCAGACTAGCCACCTAGTGCTGCTGGTGAAGATGGTGCTTGAGGATATATGGCAGATTGGTGCAGGTCAAGCAACATATTAAAGGAAAGGTCTTCGGTTGTAGCTAATCTGGTCAACTCCTTCCGGAGCTAGTCCACTAATTTCTTGCTGAATTGGGACTTTCTCGTCTTCTTTACTTCTTTTCCCAGCTCTTCAATCATTGACTCATGTTGTACCAAGGTAGCAATGATCGTCTTTTGGTTCTCTAAAATCTCATTCAGTGTCTCATCAATAGAGAAGTAGCCGGATGTGCCTAAGAAGTGGACTGTGCTGCAACAGTATTGGACAAGTCATGCATCTTTATAGTAGTTGTCTACATCCAGTTCTTAAGACTTTCCAATGTTTGGAGACTCGCAACGCATATAGTGGGGCAGTGGGCATGGGAACTAGCCTAAGAGTTGTGTTAGGAGCCGCGGCAGGAGCTGTGGTAGGGGCTATGAATGATGGTGGAGGCATAGCCATAGCACTGAAGGAAGGCTAAGCTGCAGTGGATGGAACATCAACTGTCTTATAAACTACCGTTGCTCACTCATCAGATTATCCTATGGTGGTAGAAGGCTGGGCTTTCTTCTTCAGCTTGCTCGCATCCATACGTGAATACCAATCGAAGGGCTTATTTGCCTTCACCTTATTATCAAAATCCCTTGGCTCTACATTAGTAATATATTATGTAATCGTCTTGTGATAAGGGAAGGACGATATATCCTGTCGCGCTACCAAAGAGACATCACGTCCTACAATTATTGGGTACTGGCCATGATGGAAGCCACTAGAACTTCTCGAGGAATAAGAAAGTGAGTCTCATTCTAGCTTGAATCCAATTTGTTGCAGACAAAGGTTTGCTACCTTTCGCCTCAAACTCAGGGTGTTCTGGTGGATGGGAACCCCAGTGGCAATCCATGGTGGCAGTGGCCCTGATGGTGCTAGAATCTCAATTAGCTAAGGACGAACTTCCTCTTTCAGTTCATATTTCTCCAAATACTCTTTCGGCTCAACATCCTTAAAGCTCAAGTACGCGTTTAGTGTATGCTGATTAAACCTCACCTTGAGGTTGTGTACTTTGGTCACCTTCTTCCATTTCCTTATGTGAGCTACATTGGCATAAAATTCATGGACGAGGTATTCTTTGGCATCCTCTACCCTCTAGGTGAACAACATCCACCCATTCTGTGCTCTAAACTGTCTCAGTATGGATGGGTTGTACCTCTTTATATCCTTAAATAGAAATTGTCACTCAATAGTTAGCGACCTTACTGGCCACTATATACGGATACTATTGAAGGCGGCCAGGCTGACAAAGAGATCCTCCCAAGCCTTCTCTTCTTTGATCTCTCCATACCTATAGTGGTGACATCTTCCCCTCTTACATCATCAGGGATATCACGAATTGGTGCATGAACCGGTGCCTTAGGAACTGGTGTAGTTGATTGCTCAGAAGATTGACTAGAACTCTCTGATCCCTCAGAAATGCTATGAGATAAGGATGGCTCGTCCCTGAGATGGTATCTCCCTTGTAGTCTTAACTGTGTGGTCGGTTGCTCCTGGACAGAGGCTGAGTTTCCCTCTGACACTTCCCTAGACAAGACATATGAGCTAGAGTCGGAGAGGTATGCACCTCTCTCTCTCTATCATATGTTGCTTTCTTTTGTATTGTCTTTAGATGGCCAAGGGGAAAATCACTTTTGCCTCGACCCCGAGAAGGTTCACCTCTCTATTTTGAAGTGACACCTCATCCTCTAGATCGAATCATTTTTGTATAAAGCAAAGGCGATTGTTAGTTGCAATTTAATATTCACACACATACAAGAGACGTGTGAGTAAAGGGGAAACCATAAAACATAGTGGGGGAGGATAGGTTAAATCAAACTGTCACGGAAAGTGATCTGCACAATTTCTTTTGCGGTCCCAGATAGGGGCTTGCGACCGTACATTTTGACTTGCGATTGCAGAAGAGAAGTGTAGTCTATATATTTGTGATTGTGACCGCACTTCTGAGGCCCAAAAAATGTTAACTCTCTAATGACAGAGAATTGGCTAATGTGCGACTGCAAAAAGAATTCTGTAGTCCGCACAATTAGAATTGTGGTCGCATATTGGAGTTTCAAAAGTAAGGACTCTGTAATGACAGTAAATGTGATGATTTGCGTCTGTAAAGGGAATTATGTCATTTTCACATTTTAACTTGCGGCCGCAGATTCCTTCTTCAGTGAGTTTCCCAAATTCAATCATCTGCGGACTGCACAAGTTCAAGTGTGGCTGTAGAATTCAAAAGTTACGCACATACCAAAATTTTCTACTTTGGTTTTTCAATTTCACGCACAATTAGACATGGAAACATTGTAAAAACATGAAATTTTATTAACCAAGTTCCCACATAGCATGTATCAAGTTCAACCAGTACAGAACTACCCCACATATACAATTGAACTCTAATTAATAGATGACCTAAAAATAACTAAAAATTTACAACATAAACTAACACAAAAAGGTAATGTGAAATTGAAGCATACCCGACATAGTGAGTATAATGAGTGAATGATCAAGGTGGTTATGTGTGTGGACAAATAGAAATCTCCAAGAAAACTAAACAGAGCACAAGTTTTAGTTCAGAAAGTGGAAAGTGTAAAAGGGGACATGTTCCTCTATTTATACTAAATGTTCTATAAGGGAGAAAAAGGATGAGTGCCACCACACATTTTCATGTGTGGTACGCACTCTATTACTTGAGGGCCTCAACTCAGAACTTCATCTGCAGTCCGCACAATTTCAGGTACGACTACAAATTTATGTGCGGTCGCAGATAGACCTTCGTATTGACAAACTTAAACTTCAAAGAGTTGGTATTTAACATCTTAATTGTTCGGTCCACAAGATAAATGTGCATATGTAATGATCTTCTGCTATAACACCAGCAAATGTGTGATCCGCACAATTCAACAACAATTAGCCATGTTTTTGTCCATAATTCTTGTAAGTCACACTTACCCCTATAGCACACTTCCAATCAAGTTAGAATAAAAAGAACACCTAACTACTAAAGAAAAAGGAAAAGAAACATGGTTTCCTTCCAAGAAGCGCCTGATTTAACATTGCGGCACGACACAGAATACCTCAAATGAAATGAATGACGACCACCATGTGAGTATCTCTAACCTTTCACAAGTAGTGCTTCACTCTATGACCATTGGCTCAAAATACTTTATTGTTTTTGTTCTTCAAGTCTAATGCAACAAAATATCCATAATTTCAAAAAGACCACTCCATTTGGATTTTAGCATCCCGGGAAACTTCCTCAACCTTGAGTTAAATAATAATACAAGATCGCCCATCTTGAATTCTTTATTTCAAATGTATTTTTCATGAAGATATTTCATTTATTCTTTGTAAAAGGACGAACTTGCATAAGCATGATACCAGAACCCATACAACGCATTCAAGTGTACAACCCTCAAGTTAGCGGCTACATCCCAATCAAGATTCAATTACTTTAGAGCCCACATGGCCTTATTATCTAGTTCCACCATAAGATGACAAGTTTTTTCAAACACCAACAAGTATGGTGACATTTCTATAGGTGTTTTATATGTTGTCCGGTAAGCCCATAGTGCACCAACAAGGTTTTTGGACCAATCCGTCCGATTAGAATTCACCATTTTGGACAAGATACTCTTCAACTCCTGGTTAGAGAGTTTCACTTGTACACTATCTTGTGGGTGATAGGGAGTCATGACTTTATGAGTCACACCATAGTTGCCAAGTAAAGTGTTGAAAGCATTGTTGCAAAAATGTGACCCCCCTATCGCTTACAATCGCACGTGGAGTACCAAACCTTGTGAAAATACTCTTCTTCAAGAATGCCACCACACTTCACATCTTGTTATTGAGTAAAGCAACGACATCAAACCATTTGGATACATAATCCAAAGTAAAAAAGATGTAATGTTTCCACAAGAACTCACAAGAGTGCCCATGAAGTCAATACACCACAAATAAAAAATATTAATCTCCAAGATGGTAGTGAAAGGCATTTCATTTTTCTTTAAGATTCCACAGGCCCATTGACATTTATCACATTTATTGTAAACAATGGGTCAATAGAAACCACAAATAAGCACTTTGGATGTCGTTCTCGCTTTACCATGATGACCACCATATGATGAAGAATGACAAGCCCTAAGAATTTCACCTTGCTATTCTTCCAGTACACATCTTCTAATTAACCTATCCGTAAAAATCTAGGAAAGGTATGATTCATTCCAATAATAATCTTGACAATCCCGTTTGAGAGTCTTCCTATGGTTTGAAAAAAACTCATCCAGAATGATTCCACACACAATAAAATTTACTAGATCTGCGAACCATGGCACAACTTTCATTGAAATGCCAAGAGTTGCTCATTAGGTAAGGAGTCATTGATAGCCTCCACTCCTCCTCTAAACGAGACAAGTGGTCTGCCACTTGGTTTTCACTACCCTTTCTATCTTGGATATCAATATCAAACTCTTAAAACAAGAGCACCCATTGCATCAACCGAGCTTTGGACTCCTTTTTGCTCATCAGATATCAAATATTTCTTTATCCATAATGATATAGTTGACTTGGGCATTAATCATGGTCTTACTAGCATAGTAGACCGAATAAAACAAATTTGTTAATGCATTTACCAAAACATCCCCAACCACTATGTCACTTGCATAACACATGAGTTCAAAAGGCGCACTCTAATTTGGAGCGGTGATGATGGGAATGAATTTTAACTTGAGCTTAAACAATATGAAAGATATCATGAATTTATCATTGAAGTTAAACATAGCATCCTTCTCAAGAATCTTGCACAACAGGTTCACCACCTTAGAGAAATCTTTGATGAAACACTGGTAAAACCCTGCATGGTCTAAGAAACTCCATATACCCTTCACCGAAGTTGGAGGTGGAAGTTTACAAATCACCTCGATATTTGCCTTGTAAAATTCAATTCTATTATTTGACATTTGTGGCCAAAGATAATGCCTTCCTTGATCATGAAATGGCATTTATCCAATTGAGACCAAATTTGTTTTTTCACATCTGGCCAACACTTTGTCCAAATTTGCAAGACAATTATCAAAAGAATCTCCAACCACCGAGAAGTCACCCATGAAAACTTCAAGATAGTCCTACAGCATGTCCATGATAATAAACGTCACACATCTTTGAAAAGTCACGGGTGCATTGCACAAAACAAATGGCATCCACTTGAACGCGAAAGTACCATAGGGACATGTAAATGTTTTCTCTTGATCTTTTGGAGCAATAGAATTTTGTTTGTAGCCCGAGTACCCATAAAAAAGCAATAGAAAGCCCGACTGGCCAATCTAACGAGCCTTTAATCTATTAAAGAAAGTGAAAAGTGATCTTTTCTTATGACTTTGTTGAGCTTGCGATATTCCATACACACCCTCCAACCGGTCAACGTTCTTGTAGGAATCAATTCATTCTTATCGTTGCTGACCGTCATGCCCCATTCTTTGGTACATATTGAACCAGAGAGGTCCACAAACTATCGGTGATGTGGTAGACAACCCGGGCATCCAATTATTTGATAATCTCCTTTTGACAACTTCTTACATAGATTCATTGAGTCTCCTTTGATGTTCAATAGATGGTTTTGCATCATCTTCCAACTTGATCTTCTATATGCAATAAATGGGGCTTATCCCCTTAATATCCGCCAAAGTCCACCCAATAGCCTTCTTCCTCTTTTGTAGCACCACCAATGTGGAATCTACCTACACGTTAGTCAAACAAAAGGAAAGGATAACCGGTAAAGTAGAATAGGGTCCCAAGAATTCATACCGAAGATGTAGAGGCAATGGATTCAACTCCAAGGTATGGGGCTCTTCTTTAGAAGGAATTGTAAGAGGATTTATCCTATTTTCAAGATCCAAGGATAATTTTCGGGATGCATAATTGTACGAACCTATTCCTTGAAAAGAGTTCACATATTCCATAAATCCATTCATCTCATCATTATCAAGGTTGAGCAAAATGGCCTCCAACATATCACCAACATTGATTGTAGCACTTGTTTCATCAACAATGACATCGGTCACCAAATCCACACAAAAAAAACACATCATTACAATTTGGTTGCTACATGGATTTACACACATGGAATATATCTTTTTCATCATCAACCCAGAAGGTAAGTTCTCCGGCTTTAACATCACAAAGAGCCTTCCACATAGCAAGGAAAGGTCTCCCAAGAATAATCGGCACCTCATAATGGACCTCACAATCTAAAATGACAAAATTCGACAGGAGATTGAACTTATAAACACGAACCAAGACATTTGCAATCACTCCCGAGGACCTCTTCATAGTACGATCGACCATTTGCAATCTCATAGAGGCGGGTCTTGTCTTCTTAATTCCCAAAGTCTTGAAAACCAAATAAGGAATCAAATTGTTACTTACCCCAGGATCACAAAGAGCTTTAGCAAACTCGGCACTTCTAATTGTATAAAGAATTGTGAAAGCACTGGGATCCTCCAACTTAG
The DNA here is from genome assembly GCA_032618575.1 of Nicotiana noctiflora. NCBI lineage: Eukaryota > Viridiplantae > Streptophyta > Magnoliopsida > Solanales > Solanaceae > Nicotiana > Nicotiana noctiflora. Next base: position 71,022 of record JASVEL010008252.1, read on the forward strand.
GAGCCATTGAATTCACAATAGCACTCACTTGATGAGCGACTTTGATGGTTTCAAAATTCATTCACCGTTTCTTTGTCACAAGATCCTTCATAAACTTAGCATAACCGGGCATTTGTTCCAAAGCTTTAACTAATGGAACATTGATTGAAAGACTCTTCATAATTTGAATGAACTTTTTGAATTGATTCTAACCATTTTTCTTGGCAATACTTTGAGGATATGGAGGTGGAGGCTTAGGCAATGCTGCATTAGCCTTTTGCACTACTGGCTCCGGTATGTCAATAATGTGTTGTCTACATGGGTTAAACTCTTATTGAGTCTCTTCTATACTATCATCAATATCAATCCGAACTTCAACATTAGGTTGCACCATATTATTCGGGAGCTTTTCTTTTTGCATCACTTGCTCATCATCCATAAGTTGCCTTTGACTTGAGGTGGGTGTATTTAACATTGAATATATGTATAATGGCTAGGTAATATTTATTTGATTCTCATTATTCATTTATTGTTGGTGGTTGCAAGTATTAACACAAGCCATTAAATTCTTGCTTTGCTTGAGAAAATGGGTTAGAATTTGGTAGAAGTAAATATCAAAAACTCAATGCTTTACACCTTGTTTAATAAAATCGCTTAGGGATAAATGAGTTTTATTTGGCATATATTGATTGTTATGAATTGCAACTCTTCTACATTTGGGAAAATTTAAACGAGGAAATACTATCCAACTATTGGGAAATATTGGGTAGTTGCTTAGACATCAATTGCATATCAAGAATCGACCATTAGAAATATATCATATTAACATAGATAGAATTACACTTCATTAAAGGGGACACAACCTCGGTTTAATTAATCTGATTAATTACCATATCAACACTTCAATTAATTACCATTCCAAAACAACTTCTATTCATACTCTTATTACTACTACTCTACACTATTGTTACTATTAACCGAATAGAATTATGTTTCAGTCGGGCAACACACTGATTTACCTTTTCATATCTATTCCATGTGGGATTCGACCCCAACCTTGTTGGGTTATTATATTTGAAATCGACCGCCTTGCACAAATTATTAAAGTGTAATTTGAGCGTATCAAATTTTGGTGCAGCTGTCAGGGAATACAATTTTGAAATTACTTATTAGTGTGCGCTTTACTATGTGTCTAATTCTATTTTGTCACACTTTACTTGTTTTTCTAGGTGTTGATATGAAAACATGTCTGAATCTGGCGATGACGTTGAGGTAGATCTAGCAGAGAATCCTTTTGTAGACATCGATGAGTATATTAAGGATACAAAAGTTGTTGTACCTCCTGCGGTTGGTGCTGCAATGTTCAAAGTGGAACACACTTTGATCCTTATGCTAATGGCAAAGGGGTTCTTCAGAAATTCCACCAATGATGATCCAACACAGCACCTTAGGAACTTTTTGGGTGTATGTGCAATGCACAAGCAGAATCATGTCTCTGATGATGCCCTGAGATTGAGGTGTTTTAAGTACTCGCTTGCTAGGGATGCAATGAGATGGCTCCAGAATCTACCACCTAACTCTATTCATTCTTGGCCCGAACTTGTCCGAGCATTTCTATCCAAGTGGTTCCCTCAAAGTTAAAAGTCTGAGTTGCGGGATAAAATCTTCTTCTTCAAGTAAACACCAGGAGAGCAATTGAATGAGGCATGGGACCATTTCAAATTCTATTTGGTGAGGTCTCCAAACCATGGTTTTCCGGATTCTATGCTATTGGAAAATTTCTACATGGTTTTGGATCCTATGAACCGAGCTATAGCCAAGAATGCAGCTGATGGATCATTCATGGATAAATCATTCGCAAGGGTGACATAAATTCTTGACAAAATGGCACAACACAATCAAGCATGGCATTCCGAGGACATCTCAACTGGAGTGGCATATGGTTCTCCTTCCTTGACCAACTGATCAAAGAGAATCAAGAGAAGGACCTAATAATTGCAGGATTGGCTACGAATGTAAATGTGTTGAAAAAAATGTTCACTGAGAATCAAACAAAGAAGGTGAATGTAGTCGAGGATGTGCAACCCATCTCCAACGAAGAGTTTGAAGAAGCCAACTACATCAACAACCCTCAAGGAGGGTATCAAAGAAAACATTATCAGGGTCAAGGGCAACAAAGTCAATGGAGGACAAACCCGCAAGGGCAAGGAAACCAACAATGGAGACATGACCAAGGCGGCTCAAACCAAGGGAATTGGAACAACAATAATAATTTTGTTAACCGTAGTTCAAACCCTTATGTTCCTCCAAATGGTCAATATTTGAACCAATGGTCTTCTAGTGAATCTAAGTTGGAAGCTATGCTCGAGTGTGAGTTGCAAAAAGAAGAAAAATGCTTCCATGAGGAACATGATCGAGGTTGTAGGATCTCATACCGCCTCCATTCAAAAATTTTGAGATGCAAATAAGAGACCTCTCCAAGAGCAAAATTCAAAGCAAACAGGTACACTCCCTAGTGACACAGTTACAAATCCAAAAGGTAGTGGGAGTGGTCCTACTTCTCATATCATGGCGATCAATACTAGGAGTAGGAAGGTGATAAACGGAGAGGGTGAACAAATGGTTGAAGAATAAAAGTTTGAACAAAAGGTTGAGGTTGAAGAGCCAATTGTTGTCGAGGTTGAGAAGATTCTGGAAGAAGTGGTAGTGCAAAAAGAACACCGGGAAGAGGTGAAGGAAGAGGGGGAAAGAGACACCCAAAGCTCTTCCACCTATTCCTAAACCTCCTCCTCCATTTCCTCAAAGGATTGCACGCAAGATTGACGGGTGAAGGAAGATTGGAAAAATTGGAGGAGGGGGTCTAGGAATAGCTGGAAGAGCTTTGTGTGTCTATTTCCCCTCTTCCTTCCCCTCTTCCCGGTGTTTTTTTTTGCACTACCACTTTTTCTGGAATCTTCTCAACCTCGACAACAATTGGCTCTTCAACCTCAACCTTTTTTTCAAACTTTTCTTCTTCAACCATTTGTTCACCCTCTCTGTTTAGCACCTTCCTACTCCTAGTAGTGATCGTCGTGATATGAGAAGTTGGATCACTCCCACTACCTCTTGGATTTGAAACCGTGTCACTAGGGAGTGTACCTTTTTGCTTTGGATTTTTCTCTTTGGAGAGGTCTATTATTTGCATCTCCAATTTTTGAATGGAGGCGCTATGAGATCCTACAATCTCGGTCATGTTCCTCATGGAAGCATCGGATTTTTCTTTATTTTGCAACACTCGCTCGAGCATAGCTTCCAACTTAGATTCACTAGAAGAGTGGTTCGAATATTGACCCTTTGGAGGAACATAAGTGTTTGAACTCCAGTTAGCAAAATTATTATTATTGTTCCAATTCCCTTGGTTTGAGTCGCCTTGGTCATGTCTCCATTGTTGGTTTACTTGCCCTTGTGGGTTTAGCCTCCACTGGCTTTGTTGCCCTTGACCCAATAATGTTGTCTTTGATACCCTCCTTGAGGGTTGTTGATGTAGTTGGCTTCTTCAAACTCTTCATTGGAGATTTGCCCATGCGTCGGGGTAGTGAATGACTAGAATGGAGGTTTACTCCGTGTGTAATCAAGGGTTTCCGTATTTTATTCCCGGCAAGGGAAAGACAATCGAACAAAGGATGGTCAGATTTGGACTGGTGGAAGTAATAAGACTTGGTATTTGCAAGTGTAGTGGAGCTTTCTTTTATAAGAGGGTGTCCTTGTCCTGATTGAACATACTAAGTTTGTTGGAATTACAATATGCTAAAATTCGCCTTTATGGCAAGATATTGTGAAATAGTATTGGAAATAAAACTGTGAGATATCGCACAATGCAGTGGTTTAATGACGAATCAGAATTCCAAATATTGAAGGTTCGATAAAGATTACCTTTGGAAGGGTTTAAGCCAGTAGAGATTTGTGGATTCAAGTTTTATGAAGATAAATTTTATTAAGGTAACAAATGAGCAGCAATAGACGAGGAAGACATATGGGAAGTGCCATGCGGAGTTTTAAACTTCTAAAAGGCCGACCTTAGGGAACACAGGACGAGAAGTTGATTAAAGGAGTGAGTTTGCCAAAGTGGGAGAGTGGTGGAGTTGTATAGGGCTTAGTAGTAGGATAACTACGCGCCTAAGGATAGTTTGGACGGATCAACAATTTTAGCGACGGGCAATAGAAGTCTGTAGATTTAATTCAAAGCATGGGGTTGCTATGCGGCAGGAGATATGATATGATGGAAATGAGCTGTTTGAAATGAAGAAGGATGCAACATAACTCAGAATTGGAAAGGTATTGCCGCACATCTAATTGATGTCAACAAGGGATAAATGGACAGGTACCACTAGGGAGTGAGCTTGGACTCAGGATGGGTTATTGATGTCATAGTGATTGAATCCCATACAAAAGCTTTTAGAAGATGGCGGGAGGTGATTTCCACATGTGGGTTAGTTCCTGTGAGTAGGGTAGCGATCTCTTGGTTGGGGAGGCCCTTCAAAGATTTTATTAGTTATACAGCAAAGAGATCGGTCGTGCGAATGGGGTTGATGATTCAGAGTATAAAAAGGGAGTGTTACCGAATGATTTAGAGAATTTTTGCGGTTGATTGCGACCGGTTATGTCGATAAGAGATAAGGAATCCCGGTAAATTTCAGAATTGTGAAATAATGGCTTCAAGCTAAGTGGGAGAGTCCCACCGCTTATGATTGGGTTGCATGGTTAACTACTTGCAAAGTTTCTGGTCATTAGCATACTGAGGGGTTATGTCAGCTACAAAAAAATACTATAAATTGTAATCTGAGCAGATGAATTATTAAAGATGTGTTATGGTTGGCCTTATCAGCTCATGTTTGAACTTGGGAAAAGATTCAGGATTTATGCCTTGTATAGAAGTGGGTTTAAAGGGGAGTGATTCTCTCAAGTGCTTCGTTGAGAGGGCAATAATGTGCTAGAAGATTCATGGAGTTGATTATATTCGGGACCAAGTCAGAGCGGGTGGCTCTCAGCAACGGTCCTAGTAGATCCTAAGGATAAAGTGTGGTGCCGAGTGATTTCAAGCCTATGAGTACAGTTAAGGATCAAAATTTGTAACAACTTATGAGAAGGTGCCCAGAATGATCTATGATATTTTGACTTTTGATGTAGAATTTGAGAAGTATGAAATAGTTCGTGGGATTTGAGACAGCATGGTCTCGTGACTCAAGTCCACTCGGGGTGAGTGTAAAGGGAGTATGTTATGTGTTGCATAGAGTTAGTATTATTTCCAGGGCAACTAAGGATAAACTGGAATGAGGCATATTGATTAGCCATAGTTGAATTGGGATATTGGGATCAGTGATCAGTTCATTCAGCGCGATCAAGATATGCGTATGATTTATGGCAGTACATGTGAGGCTTGTCGGCCGGTAATTGATGTTATTCAAAAGCATTCTTCTATTATGGTTTATTAAGTGGGGCCGGATTCTGGAAGGGCTATAGTGGTTTGGACCACTACTTAGATATTTGTATATCCTACGGCTATGGGAATTTACCTATGTGCTGCTACGATTCTTCTAAAGTGAGTTAAGTGAAAAGTTCTTATATGATAAAGTGTTAAAATATTAACGACTTCGGAGTTACGATGAAAATCATGTTCTATCGTATGTTACCATGTCGGGTGCGATGAGTAGAATGGAAATTCATAGTGTGGATCGAGGTTGCAGTTTGTTGTTGGTAAGGATGGCATGAGCTCGGATGAGCAAGAAAAAGGGTAGAATGTTTCAAGTAAATTGGTATTATACCCAGCATCACCTGAGATCGATGTGTTGTGAAAGAGGCCTTGCATCCTGGTTAGGGATTCTTGATCGCCTTTCAGTGTTAGTGCGGCCAATGGTTTAGATGTGGGGACCCGTTATTTATTTTGGAGGATTATGGAAATGTGTCACACGGGAAGACTGTATCAGGGTGACATGGAGTCACTTGTGTGACTAAGGATTTAAACCAAGTATGAGGAACTGTGGAGGGAACTTTGTTTATTGGGTTATGAACTGAGGAGCTTTGCTCCGGTTATGATGGTTTTTCGCGTGCGTTATGAGAAGAGGGAAACTAGCATGGGCCTTTAAAAGATTATTGGCTTAGTTTGGTTTGATCATGATCGATTTGAGATCGATGGATGGGTTTAAATGTGAATATAGGCTCTATGTTAGGCCAGTTGTGTTCATTTCAGTAATGCGGTCCTTATGGAGTAGTCAGGGTGTTATCTCGTTATCAGATATTTCATGTAGTGATATATTGCATCGTGTGTGTTGTGAGACGACCTGAGATATTTTGTATGTGTTGAGGACCCGCGTGGGAATGTCGTATTATAAGCAAAAAATCTCTTGGTATTCAGATTATATATCGCACCTCAGTTGTGCTTGAGTTTCGTAGCTTATGGCGTTAAATGTCCCCCAGGGATGGTATTATGGACTTAGCGTGCTTTTGACCAAATTTGATATCTTGTTGTAATAGGCAATTTAGCTTGATGTATATCTCCTTACGTGAGTTCTATGTGTGGGTCGGTTAGCACGACGACATGGGTATGTTATCTGGATCGGGTGGCATATCGCCATATATATGTTATTTGGATCGGGTTGCACGCTGCAATATGGTGATATACAGTACTGTTCCCCTATTTGCCTTTATGTGTTCGATTTCCCATCTTATGAGGAGAGCTCGTTCTAGTTGTGAGCCCCCGTCGCATATATGATCCGCAAGCAGGGTAATTATATCTCCTTTTCGAAGTTCGTTTCTTTCTTTATCACATTCTAATTGGTAGCCTATTGTCACATGGTAGCATCATATGGGACTTTAGATTGTGTCTGAGGTGGCTTATTGCTTGAGCAGTTTGTACTGGGTGAGATGAGTTTATTGGATTTAGGACCAGTGCAATTTGATTATAAGAAGTGTATTAAGGAGCATAAAACCATTAGATGGTTCAAGAAGAGGAAATGACTCTTGTCAGGGGTATAGGCCTAATGATTCATTGATTCAATAGTTGGTTATAAATTTCAGCACATCTCTTCCGTCGTGTTGGTGTTGTAAAGTTAGAGCAATACCCATGTAGGTCATGAAGTGCAATGGGAGCATCAGATTCGTAGAATTTTGAGTAATTCATTCAGAAGGGTCATTGTGATCCTATAAGTAAGTAATGCAAAGTGTGAATTCAACAAAGTTATGCACTCGTATTTGAGTACAGCATGTAGTGATTGATATGGTGATCGTATGTTCGAAACATGCCTAGCATTTAGTTCCGAATGTTAGTATTGGACTTTGAGGCATATTTGCTTGAATAAAAGAGAATATCTTTAGAATTGATCGAGCTAATGTGCTCAACTGAATTGTGGTAGCACGGGGACGTGCATGAGAAGTTAAACATTGATTTCACACCACTCTAGTGCAGTTCTTAGCATGTTCGAGGACGAACGTATGTATGTTTAAGTGGGAGAGAATGTAATGAACCGAATGGTCATTTTGATGCCTAGCGTGTCATTCAATAGTCTAAGGTCATGAGCAGTTTCATTTTAGGTGTTATGACTTGTACGCATGGTCGAAATTGAATTTCGGGAAGTTCGGGGTTGATTTGAAAAAAGAATTCTAATTTCAGAAGCTTAAAGTTGAAATACATGAACTAGGATTGGAATTTTGATTAACGGTCTCGAAATTGGGATATGAGGTTCCAGCAGGTTCGCATGATAATTTCGGACTTGGCGTATGCCATGATTGGGTCTTCGATGACCCGAGAGCATTTTGGCGCCTACTGTGGAAGTTGGCATTTTAGAAAAAACTTCATAAGTTTTACTTGAAGAGAATTTTAGTGTTATCGATGTCCGTTTGGGATTTCGAGACTGTTAATAGCTCCGTATGGTGATTCTAGAGTTGGGGGCACGATCAGAAGTGAATTCGCAGGTCGGTAGATCATTTTGGAGCCATTTGGCTAAAGATAAGAATTTGGTGGTTTTTGAAAAGTTTGACCGGAAATAGACTTTTTGATATTGGGATTAGAATCCGATTCCGAAAGTTAGAGTAGGTCCGTAGTGTCAAATATGACTTTTGTGCAAAATTTGAGGTCAATCGGATATGATTTAATGGGTTAAACATCGGAAGTAGAAGTTGAAAAGTCCAAAGTTCATAAAGCTTGAATCGGGGTGTAATTCATGGTTTTAACGCTGTTTGATATGATTTGAAGCCTCAAGCTAGTCCGTAATCTATTTTGGGATTGGTTGGTAGTTTTGGTTAGGTCCCGGGGACCTCGGGTGGATTTCAAGTAGTTAATAGATCGAAATGGAATTTTTGAGAAGGCTGAGGTTTGTTGGTTTCTGGAATTTCCGCTTCTGTGGAAATGAGACTGTAGAAGCGGCCCCGCAGAAGTGGAAGAGGAAGTCGCAGAAATGGCTAGAGGTGGAGCATCCCAGGAAAGTAGAAGCGGGCACAAATCTGCCAAAGCGGTACCGCATATGCGGTGGGCCGTCCGCAGAAGCGAAAATTGAGCTGGAGCCTAGGACCGCAGAAGCAGCATTTTGACCGCAAAAGCGGAACCGCATAGGCAGAAATAATTCCGCAGAAGCGGAAAAGGGTTGGAGGCAAAGACCTTGTTTTATATCGGGGTTTTGGCTCATTTCATCCATTTTTCATGGCTTGGGACATTTTTGGAGAGTTTCAAAGAGGGATTTCGTCGTCTATGTTAAGTTTTGATGCATTGTGCGCCGGTTCAATCCTTTGGAAGAATGTAGAATGTCGGTTATGAGTCTTCAGATCGAGGTGAGTTTCCTTTCTAATATTGTAATAGGGAATTATCTTCATAGGCGAAACAATTGATTATGTGCTCCTATATGTGAGGGCTACATACGCACGAGGTGACGAGAGTCCGTGAATAGCTACTATTATACTATTGTTTGGGTAGTTACGACTCATAAGCATGTTATACTTGGATTATTTATGAACCCATTGATATCTTGAATTGTTCAAATCACCTTGGATTAGTAAATGTATTTAAAAAGAGATTAAATATCATTTTTGCTGAATTTTTTAAAAGAGAAATTGTCTTATTTGGATAAATATCCCCGATAGATTCTTAATTGGTTACTTGAGCATGTATTTCATGTGTACCTGTGCGGCATGCATGATTCGAGAGTAGGATATGTGTTTATTTATGGAACGGTCTGAATGCCTCAACAGATTAAATAGATGCATCTATGGTTCGGGCCGTTCGACCCTCAGCAGTGCAAAATTTACATTCCTGTTAGATCGGGCCGTCGCTTCGGTGTGATTTGCGCATGCTATTTGTCGCTTGAGAATTTTAAATGTGGTATTGGCTCTTTGTGGCTTGATATAATCTGATAAGATAATAAATAATAAACCTTGGAAGCTCTTGATTAATTGTTGAATGTGTTTACCTGTTTTCCGGCTTCACGAATTTGACCTACTATATAAATTCATGATTTTCCTCGCATTTCTAGAATATTGTTAATTGACCTCTAGTGAGTGTCGAAGTTGGCCATCTCGTCTCTACTTCTTCGAGATTAAGCAGGATACTCGTTGAGTACACGTTGATTACGTACTCATATTACACTTTTATGCATTTTGGTTGCACATGTATATATACCTCTTGCAGCCTACTAGGCGTAGCAGAACGGATGATTCTGGGACTAGGTGAGCAACATTATTCGAGGCGACCCGCAGCTAGTGTAGTTCCTTTCAGCATTTTGTATTTTATTCCTTGTCCACTATATTTCAGACAGATATTGTATTTTATTTTTCCCATCAGTAGCTGCTCATGCACTTGTGACATCAAGTTTTGAGATGGTTTTCGAAAGATTTGTACTAATCATTTATTATTTAATTTGAATTGAAGTAGAGATTGTTTTAATTATGAAAAATGGAAGGAAAAATCCTAGATTTTTGTTAAAAGAGAATTTAATTCATAATTTAGTTAGCTTGCCTGACAGAGGTGTCCGACGCCACCACTACCCTTAGTGGATTTTGCGTTGTGACATTCTAGTTATTTAATAGCTACCCATGTGAATTCTCTTTTATTTATTTTTTTGCACATCATACTTAAATTAACATGGCTAAACCAATTATGCAAACTGAATAAATTATCAATATGATAAATTCATGTTTATACCATGACGTGTGTAATTATCAATAAACTCCAATTTTATTATGATATAGATTTTTATATCAATAAATATTCGCTTTATTGTGGTATTCTTTTATTTATGTTGTATAAACTGGAGAATAAAGCGGGTAACTTTTTACACATATATATTACCCTGCTAGAATTTGTAGTAATAGAAGATATTAAATCTTTCCTTTATTTTTTGTCTCAATATAACCAACCGCTTTTCGAATACTTTAGAAACTTAATAAGTTTCTTTGAGGCTTACTACAAAACAATGCCTTATTGATAATAAATTTTATTCCTCCAAAATAGTAATAATTGGTTCTTCCAGAGCTCTTAGTTAGTTTAATATTACCATATATTCATTAATATCCATACGGTGAATTCTCTCTCAAAGAGAAAGTCGTAACATTATGGTCATGGTCAAATTATATGTAAGATATGTTTCTTGAATCACTATTTTTCTTTAATAATCACATTTTCAAAATATATTGGTGTACAATAGGTATGTGACCAGTGATCATTCATGCCATAATAATGACATTATTTTCTTATTTTTCCTTAAACCTCATTCTGGAGGTGAGTGGTATATTCACGACCACTAGCACGTTCATATTCTTCCAAGAATAAATATATATTCATAAATTATATGCTATCACATTCACATTATGAATGTACCATAATCATCTATATGTGCTTTACAAAATCTCATGTCAAGTCGATGATAAACTTCACAGAGTGAAGGATTATTTTGAGACTCATTATTCTCATTACCACAATGATGACGATAATAATTCCGTCTATTGCCACGTTCACATTTGTTGATACCTTCACGATAATAGTTTTATCTTTTTCAGATTTATTATATATTGCTACCACATTCTCTTAAGGAAATGAGAATGAAGCGAGTTCAATGGGCGGGTTTGCACTTCTTGTGCCCACAATTATATATGAATTTGATCATGGTAATACATAAATTTTTTTGCCACTTCGGGTGTTATAATTCTTACAAACTCCGTTAGAGTTGTAATCAAATTTATTGTTTTTGCTTGTATCTAAATTAAATTATAAAATGTTAAGAAATTAAAAGAGAAAAATAAAGTAAATACTTACCATAAATCGAGAATTTAATCATGGCGGAAGTTTGTAGAATAATTGACAATAATTATGCACAATCCATGCTTTTACTCAATTGATTAGAGTCTCATGATGATAACCTATAATAAAACAATAAGAAAAGGAATAATATTGCAAGCAAAGAGAGGTAATTCTTATTTAATTTTGGGATGAATTACAATGGAACAAAACTCATCTATTTATAGGGAAAGAACACCTAGTAATAATCCTTGAAATCTCTCTAAAATATAGACATTCACCTTAAATACAATTCTATTTATAATATCTAGCATATTATAAAAATAACCAATAAAATAATATAAAAATTATGACAGAGACCGATTAACTACGATGTCTTTATTATTCACACAATAAAAGAAAAAACATCATAATTCATTTAGAAATGTTTGCATATTGTACCTCCTACGTGTAATTAATCACTAAACTTTTTGGTATTGTAATCTAAAACATTAATTCTTGAAAATTTTAGTTTTGCATACAATTAAACTTCGAATAAATTTTAATAAATACGTTTGAGTCTTAACAAACAACTAGTATATGTAGATAATTCCATTATTAAGTGTTTCTATACAACTAATAAATCAAGAACAACTCTTGCTACAATAATTAATCATTAAAACGAGTATTCTTTGAAATATTATTTGGAGGTCGTCCGTACTCGTGAAAGCTTAAGAGACACACACACAAGAAACTTGGATTCCTTTGTTACTTGTGACGATCCAAAGGGTCATCACCTGTTTTCTCTTTCATTCCATGTTTTCGAGGCCTTTAAAACCTTATTTTTACTTGTCTTGATTTACGTACATAGTCCGTGCACATAGCCGGAAAGATTATATATTAAATTCTATGAATTATTTTTTTAAATGTGGCTTTAAAATGATTAAAGTTTACTTCGGTCAATATTTTTGGTAAACGGATCCGGACTCGTGATTTGACAGTTTCAGAGGGTCCATAGAAAAATATAGGACTCGGGCATATGCCCGGAGTCAAAATCCGAGGTCTAGTGCCCGAGAAAAGAATTCTTCTGTGAAATTGTTTTTCTAAAATTTGTAAGGAAAAAGGAAATGAATTGACTAAAAGCTGTGGTATCGGATTTGTATTTTAGTTTCGATTTCCGGTACAAGTCTTATATATGGTTTAAGCGCTTTTTGTGAAATTTGGTCAAAATCGGACGTCATTTGACGTATTTCGGACCTAAATATCTAAAATTTGAAGTTTATAAAGTTTGATGAAAAAATGAAGATTTTGAGGTTTTATTCCTTGTTTATGATATTATTTTGGCGATTTGATCACACGGTGAAGTTCGTAGGATGCTGTTGAGTTAGTGTGTGTGATTGGTTAAGAGCCCGAAGGGCTCGGGAGTGTTTTCGGAGGTGTTCGGCGTATTTTTAAACTTAGAATGATAGCAGATTTTTCTGTAATTTTTGCTCAGATAATTGCTTCTTCGCGTTCGCAACACTTAGCTCGCGTTCGCATACCAGTGGGCTTTCCCTTCTTCGCATTCGCGAACAAGTCCCCGCGTTTGCGTAGCCTTGGTTCCCCCTTCACCGTGTTCGCGAGCCCTCTCCCGCATTCGCGTACAAGCAAATCCCGGACCCAGCCCCATCCTTCTATGCGTTCATGACTAGCCTCTCGCGTTCGCGATGCTTTGACTCATCTACCCTTCACGATGCGGCCCCCTTCCCGCGAACGCGAAGGGCATTTTTGCCCAGTGACTTTTATAGCCTAAAAATAGAATAATTACGGAATTATTCCCATTCTTTCATAAAACTTGTCTTCTCCAAGCTCTAGGGGTGATTTTTGATACTCTTCTTCACCAAAGTCTTTGGGTAAGTAATTTTTCACCTAATTTCTTCACTCCTCTTCATTAATTACTGACATCCTAGACCTAAATCATGAAATCAAAGTAAAATTTAAGGATTTTGGGTATAGTTAGGTTTTTAAGAATTTTGGGTGATTCAATCTCAATTTGGGGTCGAATATTAAAACAAATTGTATATTTGAACTCGTGCGGTTATGGGTGATTGGGTTTTGGTCCGAGCCTCGTGTTTGGACCATGTGGGCCCGATGTCGAATTTTGGTATTTTGGGGAGAATGCTATAAACTTCATATCTAGGTTATGGGATTTTGTTATTGAGTCTTTATTGATATTATTGACTTAATTATGCCTAGATATCGTGGTTTCAGAGTCGAATTTCGAAGAGGCTGTATTTGAGGGTTGATTGCTATTCTTTGGACCGAGGTAAGCGTTTGGTCTAACTTTGGCTTGAGGGAATAAAAGTAGTGTCTTATTTGCTAATTGCTATTTATCGAGTACGGTGTATAGGCATGGTGACGAGTATCTATATACTGGTGTCGAGCATAACTGTGACTCCTGAATTGCTAAATTATGGAATCCTTAATTGTTGTTTATGAGGACTTGGTTGGAAATCTTTAACACTGGACAATATTTGTTGAGGACGAGTATTGATTTAATTGTATTAAGTACAAATTGAATAAGTTTGATTATAGCTAGATCTCCCTTGCCGGGATAGTTTATTATATTATTTTGTTCCCTTGCCAGGATTATGTTATGTATTGTGTTGAAAAAATGGGATCGTTTGGCACGCCGACCACGAGTTATTATGAAACGAGATCGTGTGGCACGCTGACCACGAGTTATGATGAAATGGGATCGAGTGGTATGCCTACCACGTGATATTATGAAATGGGATCGAGTGGTATGCCTACCACGTGATATTATAAAATGGGATCGAGTGGTATGCCTACCACGTGATATTTTGAAATGGGGTCGAGTGGTACACCTACCACGTGATATCACAAAATGGGATCGAGTGGTACGCCTATCACGTGATATGAGGAAATGGGATCGTGTGGCACGCCGACCATGAGTTTTTATGACATGGGATCGTGTTGCACGCCTGCAACGAGAGAAAATTGAAACTAGTGAAAGTGATTTTTCCCCCTATTCTGTGTTAGAAGAAATCAGATGTAGATTCCTTGTTATTCTCGATATTCTATTTTATCTGCTACCCCATAAGCATGTTTCCCCTCCTAGCTTTAATTGTTTACTTTCCGCTATTATTTTGTTGTATTTGTATATATATCTGCACAGGTTTATTTGGTAGTCTGGTCTAGTCTCGTCACTACTTCGTCGGGGTTAGGCTAGGCACTTACCAGCACATAGGGTCGGTTGTGCTGATGCTACAGACTCTATTCATCTTTTTGCACAGATCATAGTGCAGGAGCAACAGCTTTTGGATAACGATAGAGGATCCGGGAGTTAACTTCAGTCTAGGGACTTTCGAGGTAGCCTAGCCAGCGTCTGCACGCCAGAGTCCCTTCTATGTTATTAGTTTGTTTTCCTTGTACCGAGACAAACATTGATGTACTTCTATTAAGACTTGTTTTTAGCACTCTTTAGTAGTTCGTGAGTTAGTTACACCGGATCTTGGTAGAGATGTTATTGAACTTCCGCATTTTGGTTTTTAGTTATCTATGCTTTTAAGACTTCTGCTTTCATTTATATTGTTGAGATGTTATTAGAGAATGATGTAATGCTTGGCTTGCCTAGCTCCGGTAGTAGGCACCATCATGACTCCCGATGGTGAGAAATTCGGATCGTGACAAGTTGGTATCAGAGCACTAGGTTACATAGGTCTCGCTACTAACCGACAAACTTGGTAGAGTCTGAGGGATCGATACGGAGATGTCTGTATTTATCCCCCAAAGGCTATGGAGTTAGAAAAATCTCACTTTTGTTCTTTCTTGTTGTGCGATTTTGCTTCCCAAATACTGATTGTCTTTCTACTCCTTTCTTTCACAGATGGAAAGAACACATGCTTCCTCTTCTATCGTGCAGCAGCTCGAGCCCCCAGCAGCAGTTCCTATGACGGGTAGAGGTCGAGGCCATGCCAGAGGTCGAGGCAGGGGCAGAGCTCAGCTCCGGGCAACAGTCCTAGAGGTGGAGCCTCATATTGACTATGGTAAGAAGGTTCCAGCCCCAGCAGCTCCGGTGGGCCCAGCTCAGGTCCTAGGGGGGTTCATGGTCACCCTAGATCTTCAAGATGCTTTGGTCAGGCTGGTAGGCTTTGTGGATAGCGTCACTAGAGCGGGTTTGCTTCTAGTAGCTTCAGCCACTTCTGAGGCTGGAGGAGGAGTTCAGACTCTTGCTACACGTACTCTGGAGCAGGTAGCTCCACATGCTTATATTCTAGTGGTTTAGCCAGCTGTGGCAGTTCAGCCTGGTATTGTAACTCAGGCCGGCGATGGTTCGGGTATGTCCTCAGATGCTTTATGGATAGGTTCTCTAAGCTCTTCACCACCACATTCAGTGGTACTTCTTCAGAGGATCCACATGATTTCTTATATAGCTGCCGTGAGATCATTTGGACTATGGGTATTGTGGAGACCAATAGGGTCGACTTTGCCACCTTTCAACTTGTAGGATCCGCCAAGACTTGGTGGAGGGACTATTGTTTATCCAGACCAGCAGGGTCGCCATCATTGACATAGGATCAATTTGCAGAGTTATTTTTGGAGAAGTTTCTCCAGTTACTTAGTGAGAGGCACTTTGCATGTAGTTCGAGCGCCTTCCGCAGGGCTCTATGACAGTCACACAGTATGAGACTCATTTCATTGATCTGGCATGCCATGCTATTGTTATACTCGCCATAGAGTGAGAGAGGGTACAGAGGTTTATTGATGGGTTGATCCAGCCGATCCGCCTCCAGATGGCTATGAGAGCCGGTAGTGAGATTTCTTTTTAGGAGGCGGCCAATTCGGCTCGTAAAGTTGAGATGGCTCTTGCACGGGGAGGTGGTCACGGGTCAGATAAGAGGCCCCGTCATGCAGGTAGATTCAGTGGTACCTCATTTGGTGATGGAGATTCTTATAGTAGAAGCCATCCACCGAGGTCCTTTCAGTCAGCCCTACAAGTCTCACATGGTACTTTAGGTGGTCGTGGTTCTCGGTCGCATTATTCTGACAAGCATCTCTTCAGTTCCCCATCAGCGCCTATCAGTACATCACTACTCCGTTATTCTTCACAGCCGAGGGCTTGTTTTATGTGTGGCGATATGAGGGACATTGCAAGGTATTGCCCTCGAGCTTCGGACAGTTCTCAAACAGTAAGGTCCTCGCTCTGTGATTCAGGCATCAAGTGATCCACAGGTCGCCCAGCAAGCTAGAGGCGGGGGTAAAGGCCATAGAGGTGGAGGTAGGGACCATATAGGTTGAGCTCAGACCGCTAGAGGTAGAGGCTAGTCAACAACCAATCGTCCCAGGAATATGGTTCAGGGAGGTGGGGCCCAGCCCTGTTGTTATGCTTTGCTAGCCATGCCAGAGGCTGAGTCGTCAGATACTGTTATTATAGGTACTATTCTATTTTGTGATAGGGATGCTTCAGTGCTATTTGACCTTGGGCCTACGTATTCATATGTGTCATCTTATTTTGCACCCTACATGTCTATGCCTAGTGATTCTTTGGGTATTTCTATTTTTGTATTTACACCAGTAGGTGATTTTATAGTGGTTGATCGATTTCATCATTATTGTGTGGTAGTGTTTGAGGGTCTTGAGACGCATGTTGATTTATTGCTCTTAGACATGGAAGATTTTGACGTTATATTAGGGATGGATTGGTTGTCCCCGGATCATGCTATCTTGGATTATCACGCCAAGACCATGACCTTGGCTTTGCCGGATTTGCCTCGATTGTAATGGAGATGGACACTAGGTCATGCCACCCGCTGTGTTATTTCATATGTGAAGGCTCGATATATGGTCAAGAAGGGTGTTTAACTTATCTAGCGTATGTTCGCGATTCCAGTTCAGAGGTCCCTTCTATTGATTCTGTTACTATTTTTTGGGAGTTCCCCGAGGTTTTCCCTTTAGACCTGCCGGGTATACCGCCCGACATGGATATTGATTTCTGTATTGATTTGGCTCTAGGAATGCAGCCTATTTCTATTCTGCCATATAGCATGGCCCCGCCAGAGTTGAAGGAGTTAAAGGACATGTTGCAATATTTGCTAGAGAAGAGTTTCATTAGGCCTAATATTTCTTCTTGGGGTGTGCCAGTGTTATTTGTGAAGAAAAAGAATGGATCGATGAGGATGTGCATTGATTACGGGCAATTGAACAAAGTGACAATAAAGAACAAGTATCCACCACTGAGGATTGATGATTTGTTTGACCAGCTTTAGGGTGCAAAGGTGTTTTCAAAGATAGACTTGAGATTTGGTTACCATCAGCTGAGGATTAGGGCGTTTGGTGTCCCTAAGACAGCATTCCGCACTCGGTATGGGCATCATGAGTTTTTGGTCATGTCATTGGGGTTGACCAATGCCCCAGCAACATTTATGAAGTTGATGAAACGAGTGTCCAGACCTTACTTGGACTTGTTCGTGATAGTCTTTATTGATGATATTTTGGTGTACTCCCGTAGCTAGGAGGAGCACGAGCAGCATATCAGAGTGGTTCTTCAAAATCTAAAGGATAGTCAGTTATATGCTAAGTTCTCGAAGTGTGAGTTCGGTTGCATTTCTAGGTCATGTCGTATCAGCAGAGGGTATTCAAGTGGACCCGAAGAAGATTGAGGCAGTCAAGAACTGGTCTCGACCAACATCAACTACTGAGATTTAGAGTTTCTTGAGGTTAGTAGGTTATTACCGCCGGTTCATGGAGGGATTTACATCCATAGCGGCCCCGATGACTAGATTGACCCAGAAGGGTGACAAGTTCAGATGGTCAGATGAGTGTGAGGAGAGTTTTCAAAAGCTCAAGACATCTCTGACTACGACACTGATATTGGTTTTGCCCACAGGCTCAAGGCCTTATACAGTTTACTATGATGCTTCCCGTATTGGGCTTGGTGCGGTATTGATGTAGGATGGTGGAGCCATTGCTTATGGTTCAACGCAATTGAAGATCCATGAGAAGAATTATCCGGTCCATGATCTATAGGTCCCAGCCATTGTTCATGCTTTGAAGATTTGGAGGCATTACCTATATGGTGTAACGTGTGAGGTGTAATCACAAGATTCTGCAGTACTTGTTCAAACAGAAGGAGTTGAACTTGAGGTAGAGGAGGTGGTTGGAACTTTGAAAGGATTATGATGTTACAATTTTGTACAACTCAGGGAGAGCCAATGTGATGGCCGATGTATTGATTAGGAAGTCTGCCAGCATAGCTAGTCTTGCTTATGTTCCAGTCAGCCAGAGACCGCTTGCTTTGGATATTCAGGCCTTGACCAATCGGTATGTGAGGTTGGACATTTCTGAGCCTAGCAGAGTGTTACCTTGCACGGTCACTCGTTCTTTGTTATTGGAGCGTATTCGTGATCGGCAGTTTGATGATCCACATTTGTGTGTCTTGAGAGACACAGTGCAGCGTGGAGGTGCCATGCGTGACCTTAGATAATGATGGTGTTTTGAGGTTGCAGAGGCAAGTTTGTGTGCCCAATGTCGACGGAATTCGAGTGTTGATCTTAGCGGAGACCCATAGTTCTTGATATTCTATTCACCGGGGCACCGCGAAGATGTATCAGGACTTGCGGCAGCATTATTGGTGGTGTAGGATGAAGAAACATATTGTTGCATATGTGGCTCGATGTTTGAAATGTCAGCAGGTTAAGTATAAGCACCAGAGGCCTGATTGTTTATTTCAGAGGATTGAGCTTCCCGGGTGGAACTGGGAGAGGATTACCATGGATTTCATTACAGGACTTCCGATGACACGGAAGAAGTTTGATGCTATTTGGGTCATTGTTGATAGGCTGGCCAAGTCACTTATTCATCATAGAGGTTAGCTGAGATCTATATCTGAGAGATTGTTTGCCTTCATAGGGTGTGCCGGTATCCATCATTTCGGACTGGGTTACGTAGTTTACCTCGTGCTTCTAGAGAGTAGTTCAGCAAGAGTTGGGCACTCAATTCTAGTTGAGCACAGTATTCCATCCTTAGACGGACGGTCAGTCCGAGTGCACTATACAAATTTTAGAGGATACGCTTCGAGCATGTGTCATTGATTTTGGAGGTTCGTGGGATCAGTGTTTGCCTTTACCAGAGTTCGCCTACAACAATAGCTACCAGTCCAGCATTCAGATGGCTCCATATGAGACATTGTATGGTAGGCGATGTCGGTCTCCAGTCGATGGTTTGAGCCGGAAGAGGCTCGGTTATTGGGTACATATTTTGTTCAGGAGGCCTTGGATAAGGTCAATATCATTCAGGACAGGCTTTATTTGGATCATTCACGGTAAAAGAGTTATGCGGATCATAAGGTTCGAGACATAGCTTTCATGGTTGATTAGCGGGTCTTACTCCAAGTGTCGCCCATGAAGGGCATGATGAGATTTGGGAAGAAGGGAAAGCTTAGCCCTAGATTCATTAGCCCTTTTAAGATTCTCGATTGTGTAGGAGGGGTGGCTTACAGACTTGCCTTTCCACCCAGCTTGTCAGTCGTGCATCCAGTGTTTCATGTGTGCATGCTTCAGAGGTATGACGGTGATCCAGCCCACCTGTTAGATTCTAGCACTTTTCAGTTGGACAAGGATCTGTCTTACGAGGAGGAGCCGGTAGCCATTCTAGACCAACAGATTCGATAGTTGAGGTCAAAGAGCTTTCCTTCAGTGTGTGTCTAGTGGAGACGTCATCCTCCTGAGGCATCGACCTGGGAATCCGATTCTGATATGCGGAGCCGTTATCCTCATCTACTTGCCGACTCAGGTACTTCTTTCTTTTGTCCGTTTGAGGACGAACGGTTGGTTTAAAGGTGGAGAATGTGACGACCCAAAGGGTCATCACCTGTTTTCTCTTTCATCCCGTGCTTCTGAGGCCCTGAAAACCTTATTTTTACTTGCCTCGATTTTCGTGTGTAGTTCGGACACGTAGCCAGAAAGATTACATATTAAATTCTGTGATTTTTTTTAAAATATGGCTTTAAAATGATTAAAGTTGACTTCGGTCAATGTTTTTGGTAAACGGATCCGGAACCGTGATTTGACAATCCCGAAGGTTTCGTAGTAAAATATAGGACTCGGGCATGTGCTCAGAGTCGGAATCCGAGGTCTAGAGCCCGAGAAAAGAATTCTTCTGTGAAATTGTTTTTCTAAAATTTGTAAGGAAAAAGGAAATGCAAATTTATTAAAAGATTGTGGTATTGGGCTCGTATTTTGGTTCCGATGCCCGGTACAAGTCTTATATATAGTTTAAGCACTTTCTGTGAAATTTGGTTGAAATCGGACATCATTTGATGTGTTTCGGACCTAAATATCTAAAATTTGGAGTTTATAAAGTTTGATGAAAAAGTGATAATTTTGAGGTTTGATTCCTCGTTTATGATGTTAGTTTGGCGATTTGATCTCACGGTGAAGTTCGTAGGATGTTGTTGAGTTTTTATGTGTGATTGGTTAGGAGCCCCGAGGGTTCGGGAGTATTTTTGGAGATGTTCAGAGTGTTTTTAAACTTAGAATGATAGTAGATTTTTTTGCAATTTTTGCTCAGATAATTGCTTATTCGTGTTCGCAGCACTCAACTCGAATTCGCATATCAGTGGGCTTTCCCTTCTTCGCATTCGCGGACAAGTCCCCGCGTTCGCGTAGCCTTGGTTCCCCGTTCGCGAGCCCCCTCTCACGTTCGGCACAAGAAAACCCCGGAACCAGCCCCATCCTTCTATGCGTTCGCGACTAGCATCTCGCGTTCACGATGCTTTGACTCATCTACCCTTCGCGAACGCAGACCCCTTCTCGCGAATGCGAAGGCCATTTTTGCCTAGCAATTTTTAAAGCCTAAAAACAGAATAGTTACAAGATTATTCTCATTCTTTCATAAAACTTGTCTTCTCCAAGCTCTAGGAGCAGTTTTTGAAGATCTTCTTCACCAAAGTCTTTAGGTAAGTAATTTCCCACCTAATTTCTTCACTCCTCTTCATTAATTACTGAAATCCTAGACCTAAATCATGAAATCAAAGTAGAAATTAAGGGTTTTGGGAAGAGTTAGGTTTTCGAGAATTTTGGGTGATTCAACTTCAATTTGGGGCCGAATCTTAAAACAAATTGCATATTTGAACTCGTGGAGTTATAGGTGATTGGGTTTTGGTCCGAGCCTCGTATTTGGACTACGTGGGTCCGGTGTCGAATTTGGTATTTTTGGGAGAATGCTAGAAACTCCATATCTCGGTTTTGTAATTTTGTTATTGAGTCTTTATTGATATTATTGAATTAATTATGCCTTGATATCGTGGTTTCGGAGTCGGATTTTAGAGGAGGTGGTATTTGAGGGTTGATTGCTATTCTTTGGACTGAGGTAAGTGTTTGTCTAACTTTGGCTTGATGAAATAGGAGTAGAGTTTTATTTGTTAATTGCTATTTTTCGAGTACGGTGTATAGACATGGGGACGAGTATCTATACACTGGTGTCGAGCATGACCGTGAGTCCTGAATTGCTAGATTATCGAATCTTTAATTGTTGTTTATGAGGACTTGGTTGGAAATCTTTAACACTGAGCTAATAATTGTTGAGGAGGAGTATTGATTTAATTGTATTAAGTAGAAATTGAATAAGTTTGGTTATAGCTGGATCTCCCTTGCCGGGATAGTTTATCATGTTATTTTGTTCCCTTACAGGGATTATGTTGTGTATTGTGTTGAAAGAAATGGGATCGTGTGGCACGCCGACCATGAGTTATTATATCGTGCGACACGCCAACCACGAGTTATGATGAAATGGGATCGAGTGGTACGGCTACTACATGATATTATGAAATTGGATCGAGTGGCACACCTACCACATGATATTATAAAATGGGTGGTACGCCTACCACGTGATATTACAAAATGGGATCGAGTGGTACGCCTACCACATGATATTATGAAATGGGATCAAGTGGTACGCCTACCACATGATATGAGGAAATGGGATCGTGTGGCACGCCGACCACGAGTTATTATGACATGGGATCATGTTGCACGCCTGCAACGAGAGGAAATTGAAACCAGTGAAAGTGATTTTTTCCCCTATTCTATGTTAGAAGAAATCAGATGTAGATTACTTGTTATTCCTGATATTCTATTTTATCTGCTACCCCTTAAGCATGTTTTCCCTCCCAGCTTTAATTGTTTACTTTCCGCTATTATTTTATTGTATTTGTATATATATCTGCACAGGTTTATCTGGTGTCTGGTCTAGCCTTTTCACTACTTCACCGGGGTTAGGCTAGGCACTTACCAGCACATGGGATCGGTTGTGCTGATGCTACACTCTGTGCATCTTTTTGCACAGATCACAACACATGAGCAGCAGCTTTTGGACATCGGTAGAGGATCCGGGAGTTGACTTCAGTCCAGGGACTTTCAAGGTAGCCTAGCTGGCATCCGCAAACCGGAGTCCCTTCTATGTTATTAGTTTGTTTTCCTTGTACCGAGAAAAATATTGATGTATTTCTATTCAGGCTTATTTTTAGCACTCTTAGTAGTTCGTGAGTTAGTGACATCGGATCTGGGTAGAAATGTTATTGAACTTCCGCATTTTGGTTTTCTGTTATCTATGCTTTTAAGACTTCAGCTTTTATTTAAATAAATCCTTTTATTTATATTATTGAGATGTTATCAGAGAATGTTTTAATGCTTGGCTTGCGTAGCTCCGATAGTAGGCGCCATCACGACTTCTGATGGTGGGAAATCCGGGTCGTGACATTACTAAACATATACACACATACTAAAACACATTATTTTCATATAGAATAATACACAAATGCTAAAAAGTTTCAAGAAATAGAGAAATAATAACTTGTAGACAATAGCAAGTGAAGTGTGATGAGGTCATTTTGTGTTTTAGAACCCAAATTGTTGTTCTGAGGGCTTCAAACGGTCAACATTTTGGGTAAATAGATCTGAACCCATGATTTGACTATTTTGGAGGGCTCGTAGAAATATATGGGACTAGGACATATGCCCGGAATTGAATTCCAAGGTCCCAAACCCCGAGAAATAAGTTTTAATGAAAATTATTAAATTAAAAAAATAAAGTTTTTAAGAATTTGTTTAATAATTGATTTTGTTAATACCGGGTCCGTATTATGGTTTCGGAACCCGTTACAGATCCTTTATAATATTTATAACTTATCTATAAAATTGGTGAGAAACAGGATTGCTTTGACATGATTTAGAACCTTTGGTTGAGAAAATAGAACTTTTGAACTTTCTTGAAAATTTCATGCAATTTGATGCTAAAATCGTAGTTCTAGATGTTAATTTTGGTGATTTGATCGCGTGAACAAGTTCATATGATATTTTTAGACTTGTGTGAATGTTTGGTTTGAATCCCCAAGAGCTCGGGTGAGTTTCAGATAGGCTACGAGATGTTTTAAACTTAAAATCTGCTATGTTGCTGCTTTTGGTATGTTGATACTTTGTGCTTCAGGTTTGCGAAGTAACTCTCGCGAATGCAAAGTGCAACCTCGGTTGAGGAGTGGATTATTCATCGCGAACACAAAGCCATGGACGCGAACATGGAGCACTGGGGGCTGCTCTCTGCGAACACAACCAGCATCATGCGAATGCGTAGAGTAAAATGGAGGTGGGCAAGGGAATCTTAGAGTTGTTCTTTGCGAACGCGTTCCAAGGACCGCGAATGGGGAAAATACCATAGCGAATGCAAAAAACTCTTCGCGAAGGCCATTCTGGCCGTGGCGCATCGCGAACACGACAGGCTTCTCGCTAACGCGAAAAAGGCCTGACCAGTCCTTATAAAATAGAACTAGAATCAGAATTTTATCAAAATCTCACACTCTTTCATAAAAACTCGACCTAGGAGCGATTTTAAAGAGGGATTTCAACACCAATTTATAGTTTTGTGTTCTTCAACTCATTTCCTTCAATTTTCATCAACACCCATTAAATTTTTAGCCCTAAATCTTGTTCTTTCATGGTAGAATTAGGAATTTTAGGAACAATTAGAGATTTTATAAATTTGGGAATTTAGACCTCGATTTGGAGTCGGGTTTTGAAACTACTTTCATATTTGTGCTTGTGGGTAAATAGGTGAACGGGTTTTGACTCGAACCTAGAGTTTTAACCAAGCGGTCCCCGGTTAGTTTTTGACTTTTTGGGGTATTATTGGGGAACTTGTAATTATGCATTGGAAATGATTTCTTTAGCGATAATTGATATTATTAAGTTAATTGTGATTAGATACAGGTTGTTCGGAGTAGAGATGGCAATGGGGCGGTTGCGGGGCGGGTTTATCCTTAACCCGCATAATGTTTAACCCGCCCCACCCCGCCCCGCATAGGAATATTTTCTGTTTTCAAACCACCCCGCCCCGCCCCGCCCCGCACCGCAAAGTAAAAAAAATTCATTTTTCAAAAAAAAACCTAAAAAAATTAATGATAACCTATGACCTTCTTTTCTAGGTAGTTTCACCTATGTCCATAATGTTTTCAATATTTTATAAAATTTCAATTGAATTTTTTTAATATTTTATAAAATTTCAATTGTATTATTTTATGGATCTATTAACATTATCAATAATGATCAGTCTGGTACATGTATCATGTATGATATATTTAAGTTAATTATTAGCACATATAAGAAAAAATTAAATTATTGAGAAATATGAATCAATCCTTAAAATAATTCATCTTTTACAAGGTGATATACACATACGTCATACACATACTGAGATGGTTAGGGAAGATCTACGATTACAAATATTTTTTAAGTTATATACTTATATGTTCATTTTCATATTAAACCGTTAAATAAAACATAAGAAATCTTTGGATTATTTTTATTCAAATTGTAATTAATTATTGAACATCAATTACGGTATGTCTTCTATTAATCTTGTTAGAAAATATTTTTTAGCATAGTAATTTGATTAGTAAGTTAATTATAATAATCAATTTTAAATATATCTTCTTAAAACTAGTATGCAATATTTCTATCGGATAGAAGCACCAATATTTTAATGCTCCAAAAATTGATAATATCCTAATATGTTGATAATGTATAACTAGAGTATATGATATTACCCACACATCTAAGCTTAAAAGAGCAAGAAAAGAGGAGATTAATGAATACAAAATTTAAAATTAAAATTAAAATATAAAGATAAGCAAGGAAAAGTTTATAAAACAGATTCTAGTTAAGAAAGAAGATTGCAAAATGCACGAAAAGATTTAATCTTCTTTGACGAAAAGTAGCAAATATGCGATGCAAGTATTACACAAATGCGTAACCCGCAACCGCCCCGCAACCGCAATTAAATTTAAAAAATAATTTTTTAACCCGCCCCGCCCCGCATAAACTGAAAACCGCCCCGCCCCGCATAAGCTGAAAACCGCCCCGCCCTGCACCCACCCCGCCCCGTTTGCCATTCCTAGTTCGGAGGTGGAAACTAAGGGAAAAATAGTGTTTGAGGCTTGAGTTCGGCCATGGAATTGAGGTAAGTGTTGTGGTTAACCTTAGTTTGAGGGATTAGGTATTATTGCCTTATTTATTACTCCCTCTGTTTTAATTTATGTGAATCTATTTCCTTTTTAGCCCGTGCCAAAAAGAATGACCCCTTTCCTTATTTGGAAACAATTTACCTTTATGGAATGATTTATAGCCACACAAAATAATGGTGCCTCATTTTACACCACAAGATCAAAAGTCTTCTCTCTTTTCTTTAAACTTCGTGCCCAGTCAAATGTGTTCACATAAATTGAAACGGAGGGAGTATGTGTTTAGTTGTTGAGTATGACATATAGGTGAAGTGACGAGTATCTATATGTTGTTGTCGAGTCATAGCATGTGAGTGATTCTTATACTTGTGACCGTTGTATTTCTTTATACGTACTGTTCATGCTTAAATTGGTTATTCTTCATGTTAAACATGTCTTAATATATTTTTATGGTATTTGATATTGGTTGAGTATTGATTTGAGATTTATGTTGTGAAGTTAAATGCTGGAACGAGGTTGATAATTGATGATTCCCCTGCTGGGTTGTTACTGTTTCTGTTGTTTGGGTGAGGAAGAGTGTAAAACACGAAGGGTGACGCCATGCAAGATATTGTGAGTGAGTGTTAATGCACGAAGGATGATGTCGTGCCGTATTCTGATATTGATAATGCACGAAGGGTGATGTCGTATCATATTATGAGAGAGTTAATGCACGAAGGGTGATATCGTGTGTCACACTTCCTTTTTTCGAGCCGCTATTTATTTATATCCCGGGAAGGGATATAATAAGAGAAAGGAGTTTTTCCAATTTAAGGATAGTCGGAATGGGATTAATTTTAATTTTCAGAGTTGCCACTTGGGAAAATAATGGTGTCCCAAGTCACCGGTTTAATCCCGAACCAAGGAAAGTTTGACTCTGTTACAGTCTGCAAACTAGAAAACCGGATAAGGAATTCTGTTAATCTAGGAGAAGGTGTTAGGCACTCCCAAATTTCGTGGTTCTAGCACGGTCTCTCAACTATTATATTTGTTTTTATATGATTTCTTTATATGTTCCATTTTTATGTGCATTTATTAATATTCAGCTTTATCATTTTTAAAGAATTGCAACGTCGTGAAAATGCATTTCGGGCCACACCGTACCAGTATGCCTGTGACTTTTAATACATTTCGACTTTGTTGAGATTTAGATTTGGGTCACATAAATGTGCACCCATACTTGAGAATGTGTATTATAAATCGCGCCTAAAGTATCCACGTCTTGTTAACTTTGGGAAATACCGTGAAATTCGCTAAACGGTCCTTCCAAATCTAAGTATTTTATAACAATTAATTGAGGGCCCCGCAATTGCGTACTTAGTGCGGTGAGGCTCATCTCATTCTTTTATTAAGGCCAATCCTAAGATGGACTACATTTTCTATTTGTTTTTGTCTCTAGCAATAAGAGGGGAATAAATCTGAAGCTATGCCTTATTTTAAATGTTTGAACTTAAGAAAAATTGGTGAACATTAACTCTAATGGATCCGGCTCATGATGAAAGCCCAATTCTTATTATTCAACAGCTCATTTTAATCAGATGTCAAATATAGGTGATAGCCTATAAATGATCTGGGCCCTGGATTTATTAACCTCAGGCCATATTTGTTCTGGGCTTGGATTAAAGCCCAGTGCATTACCTTGGCCTATTATCACTGAATCGATTAAATTCAGCTTGGGCCTGAGTACTGGATCACACGTTAGAGTGTCCAGGCCCAATAGTCTAAATCAGTCCAATTGTTGGACCATACGATAAAACCCAATAGCTAACAAAACAATTTACTACAGAATCAAATCAACATTCAGAAAAATGTATAACTGAACCGTTCATTTTTGATTTACTGTTTTTATTCACTTTGGAAAACATGGAAGCTAAGCTATAGAAAACATACTGAGATTGAATTACATATTTCCTTTATATTTAAGTAATTATTTTATATTCGTTATCAAAACTTATTATGATTCATTTGTAGTTGAACTGATCTACACATATTATGTTCATTAACAAAATTTGAATCTAACTAAAGCATACTTTTAAAATTAAAACTAGCTAATATGAATTAAAGCTAACAAATAAATTTCAAAAATTTCATTACATTTCATTGATTCATAATTACTGAAAATCCAGAAAAACCTTAACTAAATTTTGACATTATTTCAAACTTATTATTCTCTAACCTGATATAATTGTCCTACTTCTAACATACCCCAGAAATTATTATTTCAATGGCAGTTAAACTAAACTACTGTAAAAATCCAACAATCCAAATTCATGCAGTCCAAGTCCATACAGTCCAATTACATGCTAATTACTTCTAATGAATACAAATGTAATTGACTAATTCTATATTAATAAAGTAGAAGTAATCAGTAAACTAATAAAATCAGCCGAACACTTCATATCAAACTTTGTGATTACATCTTCGAGTATTAGAAATGTACCTAGAAGTAGAAGATCAATGAGTAAACTAGGCAGAGATAAGGATCAATGACCACATCAACACACAACAAATTGTTAACACAGCTTCAACACCCAAACTCAGACCAAGTAAAGCACGGATCAACAGACAAAATGCCAAATTACAGGAGAATTTCAACTTGAACTCGAGCCGGAATCAATGGAACAGTGATATTATAGGATTTAGAAAAAATTTCTAAGGATGAAACTATGAAATTCGAAATTGCAGAGATTAGAAGGATTTTCAGATTATCAGACCTTCTAAACTTATTAAAAATGGCTAAATGAGGCCTATTTATAGGACCAAAATGGGAGGGAGATTTGAATTAATTATTCTCAATTTCTACCCACTTTTTATGATTCAATTATTAGATAACTACACTTATTTTATTTAAAAATACACTAGAACCCCTTCTAGAAGGTTCTAGTGACATCTACCCTATTTCATAACTCTTAATTGTCTAAACTGCCCTCACTTGCTTTCAATTTTCACTCAATTGCCCTTTTGTTATGCCCATAATACTCTTTGCCCTTTACCTAATTACCCGTGGACCAAGTAAAATTTCCAATTATGCCCCTACCCCCTTAGGTTTATTACATCGTACCCATTAGCCTTGCCCAAATTAACCCTACCTTTTCTCTTATTTACCTTTTAACCCTAGTGTTAATTAGATACCCAGAAGTCAAAGTCAAAATTGATTTATAAACTAACCAAATAATCGTCAATTTCATAGGTAAAATCAAATTAGAATCTAAGTAATCAATTAATGAGATTCAAGAAAGCATTTAAACAAGATGTAGAATCTATTTAACATAAAACATAGTTACTAATTAAATTTTAACAATTAAAACCCTAAAATCTAAGTGTGACAATTATGAACAACAAAACATATGATTTTGACCAAGAACTATTCAGAGAAGGGAAATTATAGACATGTAATCATAAGTAAGAAAAATCAAAAAGCAAAGGATTCAGAATACTTAACCTTTCCTTCTTTTATTTTCCTTTTCTTTCTTTCTTTCTTTCTTCTATTTTCCTTTTCTTCATTTTTCTTGATTTTGCAGTACCTTCGAAGTTCTGGATATCATTTCTTGGGATTTTTATTCTCAGGCAAACTTATTGAGTCTCTTTTATTGGAAAGATTATTAAAAGATAAAGCTAGGTGTTCTGGGGATTTACAGAGTGATTTTTGGAACGAAGGTGTTCGCTGGAGTAGGGTTCCGACGACACCTTTTGAAAGATTCGAAGGTTTCTGGGCTTATTCGAAGGAAACTAATCATATGGGGTGAAAGAGGAGACAGAGACGGTTATGTGATGTTAATGGTGGGTTCTGATTCAAAGTTGGTGTTCGCCGGAGTAGGGTTTCGGCGACACCTTTTGGATTATTCGACAGTTTCTAGGGGTTTTCAGGGAAAACTAACTGGATGGAGTGAAAGAGGGGATGGAGGAGGTTGTGTGGTGTTAATGGAGGTTCTATCAGAGACGGTGGTGTTCCCCCGTCGGTAGGTTTCCGACGGGTAGTTGAGAGCATCCTAAGGCGGCTAGGGTTTGTAGTGAAGACGAATGGTGTGCAAATGAGAGAGATATGTAACGTTTTGTGTATTTAATAACCCTTAATGATCAGATCATTGGATCAAATGAACTAACGGCTCAGATTCACCCCCCTAGATGACATCGTTCCATTTAAGTGGTTACTTAATTATGGACATTGGATTAATTATATCAATGGCTTAGATTGACTTCAATACACGACGTCGTTTTATTTATTAGGTGACCGTCACTCTAAGTTGTTTGCTCAAAGCTTCAACGGTCCAGATCTATTATCCCTGAATGGTGTCGTTTGGCATAGCCTGGGCAGACCGGGTTCCATTTCTTTTGGGCCTGGGCGGTGTTATACAATTTGGGCTACTAATTTGTATTAGCCTAGATTTTGTGTTGTATTTATGCCTCTCTTTTTGTATCTTGTATTTTATATTTATTTCCCTTTTTCATTTTTGTATTTTTCTTTTGTATTTTATTTTTCCTCTAATTTTCTGATTTTTACTAAATTTAAAAAGTAATTAATTTATATATTTTTAGTATTTTAAGAACAAATAAATGTGTGTTTTGATTTTCTTTAATTTGTTAAAATTCTGGTACTTCTATCTATTTTATGAATTATTATTATGCACACAATTAACAAAATTTGCCATAAGAATTAAAAAAATATTTTGCTTATATTTTGGGAATAACTTGCTCAGGGCAAAAATCACGTGCTCACATCGTGTTGTTTCTGTTGTTTCTTATGATAAGGACGAGAGTAAAAGCATAAAGGATGATGCCGTGCACATGTTTGCTATGATATTATTTTCGTTGGTGCAAAGCATGGCATTTAGTGTATTTTTGTACTATATTATTTTCAGGATTTGATATTCCCCTTAGCATATTTTCCCCCTTCCCTGTCATCTGTTAAATTTTCGTTATTGCTATTTTCTCGTACATGATTTCAATGCACATAGGTTCATGGTACTGTCGCATCCTAGCCTCGTCACTATTTTACCGAGGTTAGGCTCGACACTTACCAGTACTTGAGGTCGATTGTACTGATACTATACTCTGCACTTTATGTGTAGATTTCGGTACCGGACCTCATTGATCGGAGTTGGGTTGCTGCCTTCAGTCCATCAGGAGACCCAAGGTACATTTGCCGGTATTCGGACCCTGGAGTCCCCTTCCATTTATTTTAGTTTTCTTTGTTTTCTTTCATTTCGAGAACATATGTATTTTCTTTAAACAGTATTTATAGTAACTCTTAGAAGTTCGTGGATTGTGACGCCAGATCTTTGGCTAGTCGTGTATTGGTGTTTAGATTGTTATGAAAATTTCGCACTTCTTATCTTGTTTTAGTTTAGATAATTTTTAATTACTGTTTTGGTTAGTGATTAGCATGTTAGATCTTTATCTGTTGGCTTGCCTTCATTCAAAAGGTTAAGCGTCATCACGATCCCGGTGGTAGGAAATCATCGTGACATGAAGATATGAAGTGCCCATTCGAACATAAAATTTGATGGAAGATTTTTTTAAAAAAAATTCATTTTTTTCGAAATCAGCATTTGTTCATAAAATTTTCAACTTTCACTTGAAGAAGCATTTTGAAAAATTTCAAAAATTTGAAAAACTACAAAAAACTATTTTTCAAAATTTTCACTCAAATCACTCGCAAAACTTCTAAAATAACCCAAACTAAAATTTATGTCCAAACACAATCTCTAAATTTCAAATAGTATTTTCACTTCGAATTTTACAATTCTTATGTCCAAACGCCTACGAAATTAAACTATAGAAGTTAAGCTCATGAGAAACAAACTCATAAATTAACTGCTTGAAACGATATGAGGAAGAAAACAGTTGTTTTGTTTTCAACTATCGACACTAAAATAAATAAACTCACTCAGAATTATTTCAAAATCAAATATATTAAAACCAAATCTAAAGATTCAAAAAATAAAAAATAAATAAAAGTGAATTGTTTTTCGTAAAAAAAAAAAAAACAAAACAAAACGAAGTGTATGAAATTTTTGACATGATTTTCAAAATTCAAAAATATACTTTTCTACATTTTTGCTAAAAAGGAAAAAAGAAAGGGAATGTTAAAACTTAAAAAGAAAAGAAAAGAAAAGGAAAGGAAGAATCAAAATCAAGAATAAAGATATTATCGCCTTCTAAATTTGAAAATTAGGCTCGGAGGAGTTCCCAAACCAGTTTTATTAGCTTCGGAAAGCCGTTGGAAGTCTGAACCTAAGATTTCTTTCTCTTTTTTCCTTTTCTTTTTCTCTTTAGTTCTCATTTTTGCTTTCTTAACTTCTTCAGATTCCCTCCATCACAGGCAATCAAAATACCCTTTTCTTTCTGAGAATTGAATCTTCTTTCACTTTTAAAACTTCTTTACTTTAAAAATCTACAGTAACTATTTACTAATATTACAGGTTTCAGCTTTGTGTTGAATTTGAGTATATGAGAGTTTGTTCCACAGAAATATTTTCTGGGGTTTGAGTTTTGAAGTCATTTATTCACTACTCAATTTGGGTTTTCTTGAATATAGTAAGAATGAAAGGGGATAGAATGGCGAAAAGATCCTCTTTTGGAAGCATAGTGAGAAAGAGGCTATCAGATATAACAAATTCTCTTCCACAAACACAACATAAATCGCCTATTGATGTTGATAAGTTTTCGCCTGATGTTTCTTCAATGAAGGACTACATTAATCATCTCGCCAAAGTATGTTGTTTGTCTTAATTGGTCATTTCTGATTAGTTTTTTGGTCATCTTAACTTCAGTCGGTTTCTATCGAAAACAGTCTCTCT
This sequence comes from Nicotiana noctiflora, assembly GCA_032618575.1. Classification (NCBI taxonomy): domain Eukaryota; kingdom Viridiplantae; phylum Streptophyta; class Magnoliopsida; order Solanales; family Solanaceae; genus Nicotiana; species Nicotiana noctiflora. The sequence continues at coordinate 103,588 of JASVEL010008252.1, forward strand.
ATCTTCAAAGGTAGGGGTATGGTATGGGTAACTACTACCCTCCCGATTACACTTAGTTTTTTGGTGTTGTTGTTGTTTTGGGTGAATTGTTTGTGATTTTCTGAATTTTCTTTTGTTATTTGTATGTTTGAACAGGAAAATGTGGCGTTGGTGAAACTTGTTCAAGACAAAAGGTGTGTATTTCATATAATTAGAGCATGCTATTCTTTTTATTGACATTGTTGTTAATTGTCATGTAGTTGATGTTTTTTTATATGGTTTAATTGTGTTAAACAGCAAGATTATAGAGTTGAGTGGGATTGAGATACAGAAAATGAGGATTCATCTTCAGAAAATGCAGCTACAGAACTGGAATCTTGCTCAATCAAATAGTCTTATGTTAGCAGAACTCAATTTAAACAGGGAAAAGGTAAATCTTTTTTTATAAAAATGAAAAAAAAATGAACTTGTAGAGCCAATTAGAACTTGTTAAAAAGGTTGTAGTAATTTGTTTCTTTAACAGATGAAATCACTACAACATGAGCTAGTTTGCAAAGAAGCTTTACTAAAATCAAGGAATTTAGAAGAGGTATGGTTTTCTGTACCATCTTTATTTTGTTACTATCTGTACTAAAAGGTCGAGGGTGTATGTATTAGAAACAGCGTCTCTATCTCTGCAAAGAAAGGGTATGTTTTGCATACACACTACGCTCCTCAAACTGGGATGGGGTTGTTGTATTTAGTGTTTTTTGATATCAATTTTTAGAGGCATAAACTTGTATCAACTTCATGTAATTGCAGGAACAAGAACAAAGGGAGCAGTTAAAAAATAACATGCAGGTTTGCTACTGAAACTTCCAATTTGTTCTCCATTGCGATTATTGGCATTCTTCTAACTCTCTCACTAAGTAGATATTCGTATTTTTTTGGCTCTAGGGTGAAGTGTTCATGGCTATTGACTCTGAATTGAACAAACATAGCAAGCCTAGAAATGGTAACAGACGCCAACGTGCAACAAGAAGTCAATGTAAATCCTACACTTGCTCTAGTGCACTCTTGATTTCTGATTTAATTTGTATTCCCTAACTTGTAATTAATCTTTTAGCCATGGGACATTCAGCGTCCTCTCAACAAGGTGCAGAGAAAGAAGCAGCAGAAAACAAAAGGTCAGTTTTCTTTATAACATAAAGCTAGCCTTGTACATACAACAACAACAACAACTATCCAGTATAGTCCCACAGGGTGAGGTCTGGGGAGAGTAATATGTACGCAGGCCTTATCCCTAGGGAAGAGAGCCTGTTTCCGATCGACCTTCGGCGAAAGATCGAAAAAAAGAAAAAAAAACAAAAACAAAACAAAAAGAAAATAGCCTTGTACATACATGAACGTTAAATAGTTTTGCTGTTCGTTTGCAGGCGAAGAAAGTCTACTAATTCAAAAATCCAAAAGTCAGAACCAGCAGCTGAGGACTTGTTTGAATTAGAAGGTCTTGCTGTGCCATTTAATAGTCCAGTTCACGAAGACGATCTTACTCCATTGCATTTCTCTAGCGTTGAACAAGTGATGAAGGATTCCTCAGAAAATGTAGCTCAAATTTCGCGGACTTCTAGTGGAAGACCGTCGCGTAAAGCAGCTGAAAAGGTTGTGTCATACAAAGAGATTCCAGTGAAGATCAAAATGAGAAGATGAACTGTGTTGAATGAATATCATAACTCCACATATGTAAGCTGTGTTTTATTCTATGTTAATCTGTTTTATGACACTATTGATGATGGTTCTGTAAATTAATATAGCTGCAAAATTAGTTAAACTTGGGAAAACATGGTTATTTGTTTTCCTTCCTTCCTTGAAAGGAGCCTTGGCGTAACTAGTAAAGTTGTTGTCATGTGACCTGGAGGTACGGTTCGAGCCGTGTAAACAGCCTCTTATAAAAATACAGGGTAAGGTTACGTATTATAGACCCTTGTGGACCAGCCCTTTTCTCGAACCCCACCCATAGCAAGAGCTTAGTGCACCGGGCTGCCCTTTTTTTCCTTTCTTTCCATCTATCCTAACAACTTCAAAGCAAGAATCAAGTTAGCTAGTCCTTTGCTTTATTTAGGCCCATGGTTGTTTGATCCATGTAGAAATGGCATCAGGTAGCCACTCTAAAGGGCTACTATTTAAGAATTAACCAGTACGTCCTAAATTTCAGTTTTTCAGTTCAATTTGGACAAAATTTTCATGAATTATCTTGAAGTGTAAAATTTTCAGATAAAATAAGTACTAGCTAATCTCTAACTGACATTCTTGAAAATGACTATTTATGCAGTTGCCCCTAAATCCACCTAAGCTAGTTAACCAGGTCTTAAGTTTCAATGTAATCTTTCTTTCACAAGAGTTAAACAAATCATGAATCATGGGGTTTTGAGATGTTTAACCAGATTCTAAACGTTTATACATGCAGTCTCTCAAATAAGTGCTCGAAAAAATTCATTCATGCTAGAATTTTCAACACTTAAAATTCAAATTTATGACCTAAAGCAATTTTTGAACCCATAAAAGTGAAGCACCGTAGTGGCTTGTTTTATCAACCTTCAATGACTGGTTAAACTTTCACGTTCTAAGGTTTAATTTCACGGATGATCATATTACCATCAATTTATAGCATTAAAGCCATAATATTTATATATTTTTATTATTATAAAGAAAACAATTACTCAAGCATGTTTATATATTACAAATAAAATAATGCCAAAAAAAAAACTCTATTAAGTACCAAAAAAAATATAAGTAGGCCTATGTTTAAATTTATCATGTAAGTACAATCATGTCAACAACTCACCTTAGGTAATATTTGCATGACAAACTCATTTTGTCAATCCAACATTATACGTCTCCTATTCTAGGCCATTTTATTGTGAAAATAGCACGGGCTAGCCAGTTTTCAAGCTGGTCATTGTAAAATAGTTATTATTTTGTTACAACATTGAAAGTTCCAGCATATTATACTGGAGATTGGTGCATCTGTGTTTGTACTTCCAGCATAGTATACTAGAGATTGGAGTACCTCTGTATGAACTTCCAGCATAATATGCTGGAACCCCAGTATATTATGCTGGAATGTTTTTCGAATTATAACAGTGTTTTCATTCAGATTTATCTTTAGATGAAAAGTTGCTAAATTTCGATTACTTTTGAAACTTTGGCTATGTTTTAATTATCACTCGTAAATCCGGCTAGTTTTAAATTTCACACCATTTTGTCCGACCAAAACCTCAAATCTTTTAGTAAAAATTGTGTGGGGTAGCCACTATTTAAAATTGTATTTACTTTTTATCCATCATTTGTAATGCTGAGCAAAACTAGCCACTAGTTAATAAAATTAATATGAAAAGACTGAGTTATCTTTTCTTCCATTGCTTTTCTTCCCAAACGCTTCTCTCTCTCAGTTCGATTCATCCCTGTGTTCATAGATAAGCCTTGTAACTTTCTAATTCAACAAGGTCAACGTCATTATATTAGTGTTAAATTTCCTAAAGTATACGTCATTCTTCTTGCCAGTAGAATCATTTTTATCATCGATAGTAATGTAAAAATGTTAAGTATATATTCTGATGCATTGAATTTGGACTCTGAAGTTCTGTATTTGTTTTACACGATTAATCCCTTTTATTAATGTATTTTTTTTGTATAAATCACGTTATAAAAAGAACAAGAAAAAAAAACAATCGCGAGAAGATCAACCGATGTACTTTTACTTGAATTCTTCGGAGAACGCATTGAATGAGTTCGAAAACATAAAGTTGAAAAAGCATCGAAACGTAACTAAATACAATATAATTTTAATTTTATTACACAATTGTACGTTATTATCCGTATTGTGTGTTTGCATTTAATTTATTTTGTGTTAAAATAAATTAAAAGTTAAGGACAACAAGTCCTGAACTTAGGCTAAGAAGCCCAAAAGTTAAGGACAATAAGTCCTGAACTTAGGCTAAGAAGCCCAAAAGTTAAGGACATACAATCCTTAACTTAGAGTTACAAGTTCAAAAGTTAACGACAATAAGTCATTAACTTTGATTTCCAAGTTCAAAAGTTAAGGACAATAGGTCCTTAACTTTGATTTACAAGTTCAAAAGTTAAGGACAGACAGTCTTTAACTTACAGTTACACATTCAAAAGTTAAGGACAAACAGTTCTTAACTTACAGTTACAAGTTCAAAAGTTAAGGACAGACAGTCTTTAACTTACAGTTACACGTTCAAAAGTTACGAACAAGCAAGTTCAAAGTTAACGACAATAGGTCCTTAACTTTGACTTACAAGTTCAATAGTTAAGGACGCTTGGTCTTGTAGTTTGAGTTCCAAGTTCAAAAGTTAAGGACATGTGGTCTTGAAGTCCTGAACATAGAATTTCAAGTTTAAAAGTTAAGGTTATGTAGTCCTGAAGTCCTGAATATAAGGACATGAGTATAAGGGTATTTACGTTCGGACAGTTAAAATTTATTAAAATAGTGTTTAAAGATTAAAAATATTTAAAACACTGTCTTTAAAATAAAGACACGAGCTGTTAGTGACTATTTATGCATATCTCCCAATCTTTTATCAGACCTAACTTCACATTTTTAATAACTACTTTTAGTTTTTTTTTTTAATCTTCAATTTTCGAACTAATATCCTTACTTTGTGTCCAATCAATGTTACCTATAAGGAGCCTATGCTTTTAAAATGGTTTAGCGCCAACTACTGCCTGGGATTCCAAAGTTAAAAGAAGTGAACTGACGGCAAGAGACTAACCATAGGACCTATCTTTGGGCCCTACATTTGTGGAACCCAATGACTACTTTATTTAACCCACATAGCTATTAGCCACACTTAGTGGACCCATACGGCATTGACTTACGCGCAAATTCCTTTTGATTAGGTGTGTGAGCATTTTTAACCATCATTCTATTTTTTTAATATTTTTCACTTTAAAATAATACTAACATTAAATCTATTCCAAAAATTTAATTATTTTTTATATCAAATTTTCTTTCTCTTTTATATTATATTATTATCTTTTATTTATTTTTTATTTTTTTATTTCTTTCAAACTAAGACTATCTTTTTTCTTTTTTTCATATTCGTTATATTTAATTATAATATATTTTTATTTTATGTATTGCTATTTTTAAATAATGATTATATTTCTTTTTATACAATTATAACAATAATAAAATTAATTTATAATTTTATATAAATATTATATATACAAAAATTAATATATAAAAAAATAGGATGTAAAAAATCTTAATATAAAAGTTAATTATATACACAATATATAATTAATTAAAAGTTCAACAATAAAAAAATAAATAAAATATTATTAAACCAAATATAGAGTAATGAATTTGGTGCAACACTATTCATGTACTATAATAGAGCGAGTACCATTGGAGCAATTTTACTTTATTTCTTGCACCAAATTTGGATTTGGTGCAAAAAATAGAGTACCGTTAGAGATGGCCGTACAAATCAAACCATCAAGTCAAACGAAACCGACAAACCAAGTCATACCGAAGAAAAAAACCGACTTGTAGTTTGGTTTGGTTGGTTTGATGTTGGAAAATAAAATACTGATCGCTCTTGATTTGGTTTGGCATTAACAAAAAGTAAGTCAAACCAAATCTAAACCAAACCTACGTTATATATAAATAAATTTTAAAAGTTTTATACATAAAAAATAATCATTAAAATCTAATTTGTAAGTGTTTTTTAAGCTATTTTATAGTTTTCAATGTCTTGCGATATTATTTATTTGTGGGCTTGTAAATTCAATATCCACTAAGTAGATTTTATATAAATAACCTAAATATCAAGTCCAAACTAAAATCCAACAAGACAAAAAATAATAAAATAGATTATTCCATATCTTCCCTATGTTCCAATTCCAAAATCAAAGAACCCCAAATATTGAAAACCATTCCCCCACATCACACGAGCTTCCTGCTTGTCATTTTGCTCACATAATTGTGATTATTTTAGAGGTTTATCAAGTATACAGTGCTTTATTTTGTCGCATGCTTATTGTCATTTTCTATTATGGAAGGTCTTGGAATTATGATTTATACAAATTATTGATATTCCTCATATATTATTAAGAAAAATAGTAATCATGCAGATAATTGGTGATTATTTGATCTCTTTTTCAAGAATAATATAACTAAAAAGGATTGACTAAAATAGAAACCGAAAAAACAAAATTTATGTTGATTTGATTTGATTATGACTTTAGTAAACTGACATAATTAGTTTAATTATGGAATAAAAAATCGAACCAAACCTCCTCATGTACACCCCCTACTTTTGACGACAAAGCACATAGAACTTTCTTATTTGATCTTATTATTTAATTTGGATAATATATTTTGCTTATCACTAATTAATTTAACTAAATTTTAAAATTAAATTGAATTAGTACAACTCAATATTATAAAATTAAAATTTAGATATTTAAATATTATACAAAAAGTATTATAAATTATAATATTTCTCGTGTCAATATAATAGTATTTTATAATATTGGTCAAATTTTACATAATTTAACTTTCGGCAAAACAAAATATAGTATCTAAATTGAAACGGAGGGTATATTTTTAATGGAGTGTTTACTTCGAAAATATGAGTAACAGTTAAGTTTGATTTATGGTTTTAAAGATACGTAATTTAGTTCAATACCAATTAATAACCAAGAAATCTGAAGTATAAATGAAAGGAACAATTAAAATCAAACCAGAATGTAGAACAGTTTCGACCTCGAGCCAAAGTGACTTCGAGATGGATCAAGAACAATAAAGCAAGAATAACAAAGCTAAATGATAATTCTGATGAACAATGAGCAAAAAAGTAAGAGAGTATATTCTTTGCCAATGATTAGATGATGTTTACAAATGATTGAGGTCCTCTTTATATAATATGGTAACCCTAAACAAGGTACATTTCTATTTACAGTAAAGAATCTTATTGGGACAACTGTCTAACCGCCTAGTACGAATTCATACAAATCTATTCCGGGATTTACGCCACGATCTTAGGGATGTGGCAGTAATCCAGCTCATTCTATTACAAACCCATACGACATTAATATCTCGGGGTTAAGCATACTCGGCTTCGATACTCATCGCGAACTTCGATCCTCGGGCCTTGTACTCTGTCATGGAGCTCGAGCCTAGTCTATCGAGCTCGATCTTGATTCATCTTGGACTCGAACTTAAAGAAACCCTTCGAGCCCGGGAAATCGAGCATACTTGATTTTAACCGTATACAAATAGTCCCCGCGTTTCTTAGAGTAAGAGGATAAGAGGCGATTTGATCTTTGATGCTATGTAGCCTCGACCATGATGTCAATCTCGTGATGTCAGCGGCTGAAATGATTGAAAAGTTGCTTCCGCATAGTTCCCAAGGTCATTAATTGGAGGTGGTTGCTGGTCGACTATTTGGCTTCCCCAAACCATTTAAGTAACCTCTATAAATAGGCCAATTCCACAATTTTTGCAATCTTTACTTCTCAAATCATCCTTAGGATCTCATTAGCTTCTTCAACTTCTCTAAGTTCATCCTTTTCCCAATCTATTCTTACTATAGAATCAACTTCTCCTATTCTCTTTAATTTCTCTACCACAATGGCTAAAACATCTAAAACTGTTTCCCAAAAAGAAAAAACTACATCGTCGCGGCCGGCCGGAGGTAGAACGGTGGTGCCACTTCATATTGATGAGTGTATTCCCGGGCCTTGTGAGCTAACTTCCAATTTTAAAATCGATAAACCTGCATCGACACCAGGTCGAGGTGAGCCCATGTCTCGATACATCTGCTTAATAACTGAAGGCGAACTTGAGTAGGCGAATAAGGATTGCAATAGGGAGAACAAAGATGTTGTGATTCCTTCCCCTAAGGAGGACATCACTAAGGCAGGGTACTTAAGCATGTATACCTACCCTTTTACATTGGGCCCCGCAGATCCAACTCTGGGTTTTATAGACCCGTTTAGGGTTGTACATAGTCCGGGTTGGTTCAGATTTCTCAATTACCAAACCAAACCAATAGTGTAGGATTTTATATCTATAAACCAAATCAAACCAAACCAATGAAATCGGGTTTTTCAATCTCGGGTTTTCTCGGATTTTTTGAGTTTTTTCGGGTTTTTGGGTTTTTTTTCCCGATAAGTCTTTATAGCACAAATATATAACTTGTGCTCCATATACTTCTTCAATCCTACAAGGATACAACTATATAATGTATTTTTCAAGAAAATAACAGAATATATGAGATGAGTCATGGCATTGTACTAAAATATTCAATAACAAAAAATACTAAAATCCATAAAGAAAATATTACTAAGTAATAAGCCATTATAAATATTAACATAATCTAAAAGTACTATATAAGTCATGCTTAATTAAGTACAACTATAAGTATATAAGTTACACAACTAACCACTAAAGAAAAAAGATAAACTAAGTTATGCATTTTCAATATAAACAATGGAAAACTAAAAAATAGATATCCACACTATTGTCATATCTAGTGTTGAATTGAATTTTCTTAGTTAGTATTAGTATTGATGTGAAATTTATTTGAATTACTACCTTTATGAACTATAAAATTTATTGGACCATTAAAGAATATTATTCCAAACTTGAAACAATATGTTTAAAGATAAAACTGTGAAAACGTTTAAGAAATATTTATGAATTGTATTAAAAATAAATATTTATATGTATAAAATATTTGTAAAAATTGAATAAATGTAATATCGGGTTGGTTTGGTTTCGATTTGACTTTTTTTAGTTAAAACGAAACCAAACCAATTATGGTCGGGTTATTTTTTCCAATACCAAACCAAGTCAAACCAACCCATGATTGGGTTTTTCTTCTCGGTTTGACTTGGATTACTGGTTTGATGCGGTTTATCGGTTTTATCACCCCTATACCCAGTAATTCTTGATTTTTGCCAACAATATCAGGTGACACTTGGCTAGATCTACCCCTCTTTCTGGCACATCGTTAATCTGATCAGATATTTCTCGGGCTTGGTCGAGGGGATGTCTTTTACCCTCGACCACCTGATCAGGCTATACAACCCTCGCCTTTATCGAGGGGGTTTGATAAAGCTTCAACGCCGATCCTTGAAGTCACTTTTCTCCAGTATCGATGAGGACAAAGATAGAGGATGGATGAGCCGGTTTGTCAGAGTTGGGACCTTCGATCTGATTCCTGCCGAAAGGATGCCATTCCCCGAGGAGTGGAACATGAAATGTAAGTACAAATTTATCAATAGTGATTAATGATAAGTAGGATTTTAACGTGTTTTATGCCCCTACTTGCCTATGATTTGAGTGTAGTTTGCTACAAAATAGTCCCAAATTGCTCACATGTCGTGCTTGATTGCAGGTTTGAGCGACAAAGTGACTGAAAGGTCAAAGATCGACTCAAAACAGAAGTGAAACCTGCTCAAGTATCAAAGGCCAAGTAAAGTGATGGAAAACATATCCTAGTGTGAAATGTACAAAAGTGCACGCAACAGCACTAGGACATTCAGAGAAGTGTACATTCAAGGCTTTCACCACGCGGCTGCGGTCGGATTTATGCGGCCCGCATTTAGCTCACGCGGCCGCGCCACTTTGTCACACGGCCCACGTGAAGAGATTCAGAGAGATGTCAGTTTGGGTCCATAGCAAGCCACACGCCCGCGGTCCGTGCCAGAGCTCCTGCGGCAGCACGCACTTTTGCACGGCCCGCAGTCCTCAACTTCAAAGAGTTAACTTTCATGAGTTTAAGAGCCAACGCGGCCGCGCTACCTTATGCACTGACCCCGCAGGGGTATTTTTGTCTAGTTTTTTCAGCCACTATAAATAGATCCTTTTTCCATTTTTAGGTTAAGTTTAGTTTTTCAACTGTTGATGAGCTCGTGAGAATGCTGGGTTTAGCCATTTTTGACCTTTAATATTGTATTTCTTCCTTAATAGTTAATTAATGTATTTGCTTCTTCATCTATTTCTTTAATTTTTGCAAGTAGCATGAGTAGCTAAACTCACTAGCTAGGGTTGTGGCTCAATCCTACCGTGGGTAATTGATGGGTGTTGCCATTTAAGGCTAGATTGATATTGGATGTTTGCTATTTGGGTTAATTTTAGGTTTTAATTAAGGATTGGTGGTTGCAAATACTGATTCTAGCTTGGTGGGTTTAACTCTTCTTGAGAAAGAGAGTCTATGACAATAAAATTGACCCAACAAGAAATTGGGATGGACCCATGAGAAATGGTAGTCCCAATTACCGGGTTAAACCTCGATAGAGTAATTACCCTACTTGAACCCTAGTTGCTTGGTCTAATTGGCCTACCCAATTGGTCTCGAGAGAGTCAATTGGTCAAAATCTCTCTCTCTACCGAGAGGTGTGAGAGTGAGTACAATTGAGCAAAGGTTATAGAATAAGCCCTAAATATGTCAATTTACACATAGTAGCATCTACCCGTTCATTAGCCACCTAGGCAATACCACCGACCCTGGTGCCTTTATCTATATTAATTACAACTTAGCAATATCTCCATAGCATAATTTAGCTTCAAACATTAGTCTATTAATAGTAGATATAAATATCAAAACCAAGATGCTAGAAGTTATATTAGAAGCACAACCGCAATTCTAGACTAAATAGATAATACAACTCCCTCACTAGCTCCCTGTGGAAATTCTATCCCAATCCACTATTCGGGTAAAAGCTGTTGCGACCCGCTCTTCCTACCTCAGTGTAGTGTTGAGTCGGCAGTGATCAATTAATACATTACTTTCCCTACCTTTTCTTGATCTTATTTTTTTCTGATGATGTAGTTGTTGCTTGGTTTTGTCCCGGACCCTGCAGGCTGGGTCATCTACTTCTTCATATGCGGAACGCAGTTGGTGTGACTTGGCCAAGGGTCGATGGGAAGCTAAAAACCATGGTGTCCTCTTGTTCACATATTTATATTTCTTAGTGAAATACTTACTTTATCATTATGCAGGCCTCGGAGACGTTGTTTCTATGTGGCCGCCCCCGCTCGGCGAAGAAGAAATTCCAAAGTCTACCAAGGAAAAAAGAGGAAAAGGGGGTCGTCTGCAAATTCCCCGAAGCCAAAGAAACGTAAGACTTGAAAGACTAAAGCCGATTCTGGGGCCCTATCTCCAGAAATATCCTAACACTTTCGGGATGATGATAAAGAGAGGGAAAATGACGGCTGAATGTTGGTAGCTCAAAAAAGAGGAAACACTTGTGCTTCAAAGGCCGGAGAACTGATGGTGGCTGATGTGGTTCAATCTCGAACTGAAGAAATTTCGGAGGGGAGATCGAGTAGAGTCCCCAACCATCAGGTGGTAAAAGTGCATCTCGTCCCATGGGACATTAGGTGGGCGAGCCCGAAGAGCCAAATTTTGAGGCCCTCCAAAGAGAGGATAATATCCCAAATGAATCACTTGTGATAATTGATGTAGATGACTAGCCGCCCGCTGAAGGGCAGCTCCGAGATGCCCATGCCATAAGGACTCCTGATGTGGGAATGACCCATGAGGGAGTGGTATTTTTGGGAGTTCCTAGCAGGGGTTGAATATGTTTCCGATTCTGATGCCTTTTTTATCCTTGATAAGGCCCAGAGGCCTTTTAAACAAGTAAGGTTTTTCCCTCATAATTATGATCAAATTTTACTCTTATTTTCCTAAGTCTAACTCTTTTTCTCCGCGTAAAGGTTGTGGTGCTTCATCGACAAGCATGTTCCAAATCTTGATCCAAGCTTGCTTGGTGTGAGCCGAACTCAGGAAGTTGATGGAAGAGCGGGACAACCTTAAGCGCCTCTATGTACCAAAAAGAGGAAGAAGTCAGAGATCTTCGAGTTGAGTCAGCAAAGGCTCTTCAGGAACAAATTGAACTTATCGAAAAGGTAATGTAGCCTTTGGGGTTTTGTTATGTCTTCATTTGATTTAGAGATTAACACTTCAATTTTTATAGGCCCGAGAAAAGGGCAAGCTGGTGGAGCAGCTCTGAGAAGAGCTCAAGATGAAAGAGGCCGAGACCCTGGAGCGGAAACAACACATGAACTGTCTCGCCTTAGAGAAAGATACACTTTGGGAGCATCTCACTTCAATCGAATGCCAGCTTCAAAACAAAAAAAAAGGAAAGCTTGGCCGGAGCCGCACAATCGAGAAGCTCAAAGCTAAATCAGTCGATGAGCTTGCAAAGGCCAAATATCAGGCGGAGACATTTGTGTCCTCGTATCAAGATGATGCTAAAGCCGCTAACACTTGGGCACAAAAGATCTTATGTTGCTGAAGTGAAGTTATCACGTGCTCTCGACCATGCTAGGCGACAATCCCTGAGAGAAACACTCGAGGAGGTGCATGCACGTGGCTTCGATCTCTCAACTGACATTGACAAAGCAAAAACTTTGGAGGATGAGGCAGCCTGTTTACTCTCTAAAGGTAAGGATTCCGCCAGTGGTTCTGATAGTTGAGAATATGAGGATGAAGTCCCTGAGTAGGAGGTTCCTGAAGATGCGACTCTTGAGGATGTAGCTCCCGAGGACGTGGACCCTAAGTAGATTAGGTTCCTTCATTTTGTTTTTGTGTAAGGCCCCTAGTGGGAATTCTAAATACTTTATGTGAATATAATGAATTCTCTTTATTTCACTTTATCTTCGATTTGTGTTGAATTTTTCTTCGTCTTCATTTGTGAAAAGATTTTGATGTTATAATTCCAACAATCAAGTGAGCACTAGCTCGGGCTCAGAATATAACAAACCCTTAGGTTTTTAGTGATCAATGGGCTAGCTTAGAACTCATAATAGAACACCTCTAAAGGTTTTTGTTAGCCCTCGAGATATGCTTAAGTCAATTTGGTGAGAGCTCAGGGTGATGGGACTTTTGAGTCCGAGCTGAGTGAGAATAAGGTCTCTAACTCTGCTTGCTTCGGCCCTTAGGCTCTTTTATATTGTCCCTTAGGCTCTTTAAGTTGGTCTATATCGTCCTCGGCTATAATTTTTCCCTATTTTCGACTAGAAAACTTAGTCAAAATTTTTCAATGCCTTAGCATGCGTTTTTTGTGCCTGTTGGGTTTTTTGAAGGTTCGAGCGATCGGAACCTTCTTTGTAATTTGTTTGTGTAACGATAATCAAATGCCTCTTGATGCTTTTTCGAAGGCTGGTGTTATTGAATACTTTAAATTATTAGAGGGCTGATTTTATCGAAGCCCTTTTCATTTGCTTTTGCCAAAGGTAACCCGATTTAACCAATTTTTCAAAGTGTTTGAAGGTCTTTTAATTTAAGGCGGAAGTCGGATGTCTTTGAGCCGCATTATTTTGGCCGTATCCTTTTTATATAATCGTAGTCGTTAATATGGGTGTAGCATTCGGGTATGTCTCTTGAACTTGTTTTCCGATAACCTTTTGAACTTGTTCGAAAGGTTAGTCCCCGAGTATGATGACTTTGGCCTTTATATCAAGAAAATTCTCTTTGAGGTGTGTTGATTGTCGATGATAGTCCCCAAGTATTCGGGGTGTATTTACATTCTGGCCCTTGAGCCGTTTCTCATAGAATTATAAGTATAAATCTCGTATAATAGTAGACTTCTTTGAGACACAAAGTGTTTTGATATAGAAAGAATGCTTCTTCGAATAATGCGTACATGTTTTGCCATAGGGGTTTGACTGTTCTATATGGACACGGTTCATCTAACCATTTGGCCTATTACAAAGTTCTCCTATCGAGGCCTTCTTTGGAGTGAAGTATTTTCCTAAAAAATATAACATCCGAGGGTGATGCCCCTAGTATTCGAGGTTGATTGAAAAGAAGCCTTGGATACTGTTGAGTTCTCCTTAGGTAGCACATAGTTGTTGCCTCGTTAAAAACCTCGCCGGTAAAACCAATTTAGGACAAAATCTGATCTAAGAGAAAAAAAGTGCAATGCGTGCTTTAAAACCTAAGGTCTTCGTGTAAAAAGGTGCCCTCGATATCTTCAATCGAACACCTGCAATGGAATAGTTTTGAATTCAAATGGACAAAAAGAGATGGCCATACCTTAGCAGTAGTATCATTTGAGTAGTGATATATTCCAATTGTTTGACAATTGTTCTCCTTCCATTGTGCCAAGCTTGTAAGATCTTATACCGACAACTCTGATGACTTGGTACAGTCCTTCCCAATTTGGGCCTAGTTTCCCTTCATTCAGGTCTCAAGTATTGAGGGTGACTTTCCATAAGACTAAGTCCCTGATTCCAAAGTGTCGAAGGTTGGTACTTCTATTGTAGTATCTCTCAATTATTTGCTTCTACGCGGCCATCCAAACAAGTGTTGCCTCTAATTTTTAATCTAATAGCTTGAGGATAATATTCATAGCCTCGTGATTTGACTCTTCTGATGCATGTCAGAACCTAGTGCTGGGTTCTCAAACCTCGATAGGTATTAGGGCCTTAGAGCCATATACTAAGAGAACGGAGTAGCCCTTGTGCTATACTTCAATGTTGTTCCATATGCCCAAAGGACCTCGAGTAGAACTCCTTTCCATTTTCCTTTTGCATCGTCCAACCGTTTTTTTGGCTTTGAATGATAGTTTTGTTTGTTGACTTGGCCTGCCCATTTTCAATTGGGTGGTACGGTGTTGATAAGATCTTTTTTATTTTGTGTTCTTCGAGGAACTCCGTTACCTCGTTGACGATGAATTGCTTTCCATCATCACAAATAATCTCGGTAGGCATCACGAATCGATATATGATGTGGTCCCAGATGAAGTTAATAACTTCCTTTTCTCTGACCTTCTCGAATGCCTGTGCTTCCACCCATTTAGAAAAATAATCAGTCATAAACAAAATGAATTTAGCTTTACGTGGGGCTGTTGGTAGAGGGACGAATATGTCTATTCCTCATTTCATGAAAGACCACGGGGATATGACTGAATGAGGTTGCTCTCCGGGTTGATGGATCATCAGTGCAAACCGCAGGCACTTATCACATTTTTTAACAAACTCCTTAGTATCCGTTTTCATGCTATCCCAGTAATACCCTGCTCTAATAATTTTGTGAACCAAAGAATCGGCACCGGAGTAATTCCCACAAGTACCTTTGTGGATTTCTTGTAGCATACAATCGGTGTCTCCCGGCCCTAAACATACCGCTAATGATCCATCGAACGTCCTCTTATACAATGTTCCATCTTCATCTAATATGAACCTAGTAGCCTTGGTTCGTAGGGCTCTTGATTCTTTGTGGTCCGATGGGAGTTTTCCATCTTTCAAATAATCGATATACTTATTCCTTCAATCTCAAGTCAAACTTGTAGAATTTATCTCGGCATGAACCTTTTCAGCCACAAACCTCGATAATTGGACGATAGACTCCGGAACTATATTATCTTCTTCAACTGATAACCCCAAATTAGCAAGTGCATCAGCCTTACTATTTTGTTCTCAAGGAACATGATCTAGAGTCCACTCCTCGAAGCGGTGCAAAGTTACCTGTAGCTTATACAAATACCGTTGCATCCTATCCTATTGAACCTCAAAACATTTGTTTACTTGGTTTACCACCAATAGTGAATCACACTTGGCTTCAGTGACTTCTACCCCCAAGGTTTATCTAGCTCGAGACCTGCAATCATGGCCTCATAGTCGGCCTCATTATTGTTCAACCTAGAAGTTTTGATTAGATTATCTAATGGTACTACCTATGGGTGGCTTCAAAACAATGCCAAGCCCAGACCCTTTCAAATTCGAGGCACTATCCATGAAAAATGGTCCATACCCCCCATGATGTACCCGATCTTAGTAGGAGTTCTTTCTCCGCATCGGGCACGAGGGTCGATGTAAAATCAGCCACGAAGTCAGCTAGGATTTGAGATTTGATGGTCATTCGGGGTTGATAGTCGATATCGTGCTCACCAAGTTTGACGGTCCATTTGTCCAACCGGCCCGATAGTTCGGGCTTATGAAAAATATGTCGAAGGGGGTAAGTGGTTAACACACATATGGGATGACACTAAAAATATGGTTTTAGCTTTCTGGATGCGCTTATTAATGCAAGTGCTAATTTTTCTAAGTTAGGGTATCTAGTTTCAGCATCTTCTTGATTTCGGCTTACATAATAAATAGGGAATTGCGTACCTTTCTCTTCTCGAAATAGTACCCCACTTACTGCTATCTCGGATATTGCCAAATATACGTAAAGATTTTCCTCTACCTTCGGGGTGTGAAGCAAAGGTAGGCTCGATAAGTATCACTTCAATTCTTCTAAGGCTTGCTGGTATTTCGCGGTCCATGCAAAATCTTTTTTCTTACAAAATCTTTTTTCTTTTTGAGAAAGGAAAAGAACTTATGATTTCGATCTAATGACCTCGAAATGAATCGACCCAAGGCGGCTATTCATCTTGTTAGCCTTTGCACGACCTTCACACTATCCATGATTGTGATATCCTCGATGGCCTTGATATTGTCGGGGTTGATTTTGATACCCCGATTTGATACCATAAAGCTGAGGAACTTACCCAAGACGACTCCAAAGGCACACTTTTCAGAGTTAAGCTTCATGTTATACTTCCTCAAGATTTTGAATGTTTCCTGCAAATGAGTTAAATGGTCCTTTGTGCGCAGGGACTTAACCAACAAATCATCAATGTAAACTCCATCGATTTACCTATCTGTTCCTCGAACATTTTGTTAACTAGGAGTTGGTATGTAGATCATGCATTTCTTAACGCGAAGAGCTTTACGATGTAACAATAAGTTCCAAACTTAGTGATAAACAAGGTCTTCTCCTGATCCACTGGGTTCATCTGAATCTGATTGTACCCGGAGTAGGTACCGAGAAAGGTAAAGATCTCATGGATGGCCGTGTCATCGATCATGCTATCGATGTTAGGCAGTGGAAAGAGTCTTTAAGGCATGCTTTGTTTAACTCTTTATAAGCTACACACATTCTAAGTTTATTTCCATTTTTAGGAACTACAACTACGTTGGCTAACCACTCAGGGTATTTTACCTCCCGAATAAACCCTATTTTAAGAAGCTTGGTTACCTCATCCTTTATGAATGCATGCTTCACCTCGTATTGGGTCTCCTTTTTTGCTTTACTGGTTTGAATCTAGGGTCGATGCTTAGCCGGTGCGTTGCTATTTTTGGTAGGAACCCTTTCATGTCTAAATGGGACCAAGCAAATCAATCCATATTATCGATAAGAAATTGAATGAGTTTTTTCCTGAGTTCGGGGGTTAATCCCGTTCCTAGGTATATATTTTTCTCGGGCATGTACTCGATTAGTATGACTGGTTCCAGTTACTCGATTGTTGACTTGGTTGTGTGTGACTCTTCAGGAACAACGAAAGTTTGAGGAATAAACAAATCCTCTTCTTCTTCTTCGATTACCTGTTCCTCCGGCTCGATCTGGACCAGAATCGGTGATTGCTATTTGGCCGCCTGTTTATCTTTGGCCACTAATTTTTCTGAGGTCGAAGGCACTGGTATCAGTGTCACCTCATCGACTGCAAATATTTCCTTTGCAGTGTGTTTTTCTCCGTAGACCATTTTCATGCCATCTACTATTGGGAATTTCATCATCTGATGAAGGATTGAAGGTACAACCCTCATGTTGTGGATCCATGGCCTCCCGAGAAGTGCATTATACCTCATATTACCTTGGATGACATGGAATTTCGTATCTTGGATGGTTCTGGCCATGTTCACTGGTAGGATTATTTCTCAGTTTGTTGTTTCGCTCGCCATGTTGAAGCCATTTAGGACTCGGGATGCAGGTACAAGTTGATCCTTTAGACCGAGCTGCTCTAGGAGCCTTGATCAGATTATGTTTTGAGCTACCTGGATCCACTAGAACACGTTTAACTTGAATTATATTTAACACAATAGAAATTAACAGGGCATCATTGTGCAGCTGAGATATGCCCACTTCCTCATCATTGAATGATAGGATGCCCTCGGGCACATAGATCCGAGTCTATTTTTCTCTGGTGATGGAATACATTGGTGCGTTTTGAACACAGGACCTTATGGAACATCAACACCGCCAACGATCATGTGGATTACATGTTGCGGTTCTTCTTGCTCATTTTTTTGTTTTCATATCTGTCCCTGAAGAGGTTCTTAGATCGATCACTGAGAAATTATCGAAGATGACCCTCGTTGAAGAACCGATCTACCTCCTCCCTAAGCTACCTGCAGTCTTCAGCTCTATGGTTGTGTGTGACAAGATACTTACACATGAAATTTGGATTTCTTTGAGAATGATCGGTTTGAATAGGCCTGGTCCACCTGGTGTCTTTGATTCTTCCAATAGCTGACATGATCCCCGATGCATCTACACTGAAATTATACTCCGACAATCGAGGTGCTTCCGCAGGGTCAATATATTTATCGAACCATTCATACTCATGATTCCCTAAGAGCTTCGACCTTGATCATTTCTTCGATCATTCCGAGGAGAATTAAATCCCAGAGCCATTGTTTCTCCGATCTACATATGGCTGATACCGTTCCTTGTTTGATCTTGATTCCCTGTCCGTATCCCTTGGGCCTTAGGTTCTAATCTATTAGGATAAACTGAACCTGTAGGGATCCCACCTGGTCGTCCTCAACCCCGATCTTCGATTGGTAATGATTATGCATGTCTGACCACTTCACAGCTGGATACTCGATAAGATTCTGCTTTAATAGTCGAGATGCGATCGAACTTCGCTCATTCAAACCATGCATAAAAGTCTGCACTGGTCAGTCATCCAAGACTGATGGTAACTCCATTCTCTCCATTTGAAACTGGGATACGAACTCCCTTGACATCTCATTGTTCCTCTGTCTTATCATAAAAATGTCTTATTTCCTCGTTGCCGCCTTTATGGCCCCGGCATGTGCTTTCACGAAGGCATCTGCTAATATAGCAAACAAATCGATAGATTTCGGGGGCAAGTTGTGATACCAAATCATGGCTCTCTTTGACAAAGTTTCCCCAAATTTATTCAACAATATTGATTCGATCTCATCACCATTTAAATCATTTCCTTTAATCTCGCAAGTATATGAAGTAATATGCTCGTTAGGGTCGGTTGTTCCTTTGTATTTGGGTATATCGGATATGCAAAGCTTTTTAGCAATAGGCTTCGGAGCCGCACTTGGAGGGAACTGCTTTTGTATGAACTTTTTGAAATCCAAACCTTTCAAGACTGGAGGTGCCCCAGGTATTTGATCAACATGGGAGTTATAAGTCTCCAACTTTTTGTCATTATCCTCAATCTTTTTTTTTTCACGGACTCGATCCTTATGGTGAGTTGTTCGAGCATCCTCATAATTGTGGGGTCAGTCCTCGAGCCACTACTGTTTGATCTCGCTGGCGCCTATTCGGCATGTCGAGTATTTTCTCATTCGGCTATACTCAGAGTTTTATTCTGATTTGAAGTTGAGCGATGACAATATGTTGAGCTTGTATCATCTCGAATATCACTTGGAGGTTGACTCCCCCATCTCCTACACCCTGTGTTCCTTGGCCACCAGATCGGGCTTCCCTGCGTACACTCCCTCCAGGGTCTGTGCCTAAATCTCCGTTCAGAGCAATGTGTGAACTAACATCAACTGGTTCTATATTTGGCACTTCCCCAGGGTTTATTAGCGGAACACCGACCCCTATATTGTTGTTTTCCCCATGAAATCCCAGACCATCATTGTCGTGTACAAGTGCGTTTTGCGAGTTTGACATATTTTAGCTTGATAATCAAAATTCTTGACAAGAAAAAGCGTAAATATAACATGTGTTATGAGAATCAATAATGAAGTAATCACTATTATCTTTAGCCTCACGGTGGCGCCAAACTATTTATCTCGAAAATACGAGTAATAACTAAATTTAATTTATAATTTTAAAGATACGTGATTTAGTTCAATACCAATTAATAACCAAGAAATATAAAGTATAAATGAAAGGAACAAGTAAAATCAAACCAGAATATATATTAGTCTCGACCTCGAGCCAAAGTGACCTCGAGATGGATCAAGAACAATAAAGCAAGAATAATAAATCTAAAGGACAATTCTGGTGAACAATGAGCAAAAAGGTAAGAGAATATATTATATGACAATGATTAGATAATGTTTACAAATGATTTGGGTCTCCTTTATATAATAAGAAAACCTTAATTAAGGTACATTTCTATTTACAATAAAGAATCTTATTGGGATAGTTGTCTAACCGTCTTGTACGGATTCGTACAAATCTATTCCAGGATTTACGCTACGATCGTGGGGATGTGGCAGGAATCTAGCTCATTCTGTTACAAACTCATAACGGCATTATCTCGGGATTTAACATACTTGGCTTCGATACTCATCATGAACTTCGATCTCGGACGTTGTACTCTGTCATCGAGCTCGAGCCTGGTTTATCAAGCTCGATCTCGATTCATCCTGGACTCAGACTTAAAAGCAATCCCTCAAGCCCAAAAAATCGAGCATACCTTTTTTTTACCGTACATATAAAGACTAGAATACTTTATTGGTAGTAGCACAACTGAATTTAATGGGTACATATAAATTTTATACCAAATCCATTTTATGCTTCAAGCCTACAACCAATAACCTCAGCTTAGTAATAACTTTTGTTGTCGTAGTAGTTATTGATGTCAGTTATTTTCTACAGGTCAATAAGTTCAATAGAGTAAATTTTAATTTTCGAAATACTTATAATCTCACGTGCTCTCTATAATTTGACACTTGATTTTAAGGAAAAGGGCTAAATATACTCATTGTTATACTTATAATTTAAATGTATCCATTGTTATACTATATATATATATATATATATATATATATATATATATATATATATATATATATATATATATATATATATATATATATATATATATGTGTGTGTGTGTGTGTGTGTGTGTGTTTTTATACTATTATTTCAAATAAATCTGTTTTCCGTTAAGTTTATTTAAAGTGGACATCCATTCCTATATGGCACTGACATTTGATGAGGTGGATGTCCAAAGTTGGATCAATTTTTAGGTCAAATTGATCAATGCGTAACTTTGCTAAAATATATTAAAAATAAATTCTTTTCGATATCATATATATGACCATAACAAAAGAAAAAAGTCTTATTTGATGATTAAACAATTTATAAGAAAATAATACAATTTATAAGAGTTAGGTGGGTTGGGCTATGATCCAATTTTTAACCCATTTTGACCCGTCTCATCTCAGCCCAAGTTACTAACTCGTCCATTAATTGACTTAGCCTATTTAAATGACCCGTTTATTTAATGGCTCATCCTATTTTGATCCACCTAAAATTAGTCCAACCCCGCTAATTTGATACTCCTAATTTTACATTATCAGTTACGGTAAATGGAAAAGAAACAAATATACCCATGTTCAATGAGAAAATGTTTAAATATATCATTCGTTATACCTTAGGTCCAAATATACCTCAGTCCTAATACTATTGGCTCAAATATATCCCTCTTATATTACATTTGTCCAATGTGGATATTAAATACTACGTGACAATGACTTTTGATGAGGTGGATGCCACATAGTTTGCCACCCTAGCAACCCTAGGCCATTTACCCCCCCCTTCCCTTCTATTTTTTTTCACCACTAAAATTTTCTTACCCTCCACCACTATTCCCACCATTACCGCTACCATAGGGTGTGCCTATTTTCCTTCTCTTAACTCAGAAGTTAAAAAATATTGTATTTCAAATTTGTCTTTTATATATAGATTTGGGGCACTGAGATGGCACGCCGTGTGACATCCACTTCATCAAATGACAGTGCCACGTAGGATTATATGTCCACTTTGGACAAAACTTAACTGAAGAAAGGTATATTTGAACCTATAGTATTACGTCAAGAGTATATTTGTAGCTGCAGTATAACAAAAGATATATTTAAATATTTTCTCATAGTACATAGGTATATTTAGCCTTTGCCGTATTATAAATGAATCGTGTATAAAAATATAAAGATGTAGTTAATGATTCGTTTTTACAGGTTTAATAAATTCAAAAGAGATACTACTAGAAATTCGGGCAAAACCGTCCAAAAAAACCGACCAAAGTTGATTAATAATAGCCAATAACCGTTCAAAACGCGATTATTTACGTGTGAATGGTATTTTAAAAGTCGAAAGCGCATACCTGAAATCAACGACCAACTTTGGTCGGTAATTAAATTAAAAAAATATTACCAAAAAAACTGACCAAAGTTGGTCGGTATTTTAATTATGTAATTAAAAAATACACTATCTGGGAATCGAACCAGAGTCCGTACTATGACATGATACTATTCTACCACTAATTCATTGGTGCATTTTATTCTAAAACTGTCTTTTATTTCATTTATCTCTTTAAAGGTATGTTAGCACGAAAATAACTGATCAAAGTTGGTCGATTTTGTTTAAAAAATAAAACTACCAACCAAAGTTAGTCGATTTTTTAAAATGAGCCGGCCAAATTAACCGACTGATTTTGGTAAATCTATTGGTTTTTTAATATTAATTTTAATTTATAAATGAAAAACCGACCAAAGTTGGTCGGTTTCATAAAAAAAATTAAAAAATAAAATATTTTTTCACCGACCAAAGTCCGACCATAATTGGTCGACCATGATCAGTTTTTACCGAATTTCTAGTAATGAGAAAATTTTTATTTCCGAAATACCTATAATGTCACGTGCTGTCATGATTATAATTTGACAATTGATTTAACCAATAACCATGATAATTGAAAAAACCCATACATGTGCAAATACCTGAATTATGGTTTTCACTGTGTTACCTCGTCCGCAGGTGGGCATATAAAGATTACATCAAAGCTAAGCATCCATGATTTCATTACTCATATTTACCTTCAACATCTCTATCTTCAGCTAATAATAAGTACCATAGGTTACTATATTCCTTTACTAATGATATGATGATTACCAATGTTTTTCAAAGCAATAAATTAATTATCATTAATGTCCCCATAATATCCTTTTTGCATGTGAAAGTAGTCATGGTTCTACGCTCTTGTAATCATGTTTATTACGTCTGTCTCGAGATTAATTAGATTGTCTGTCAACATCATTATTTGTCTATTTGCTTACTACATATTAATCTGTTTTATTTGTTAATTTATATCACATGATATATTTTTGATAAATTATTTTATAACACTCTCAAGTCATCACAAATTTTATAAATTAAATTGGCACCTGTTTACATTAGAACGTAACCTTTTATTTTTATATGATGAAATTTTTGTAACTTGAACTCTAACCTTCCTTAAAATCTGGTGAACATCTTAGGCAACCTGACAACTTTGTCAAACATGTCTGTTCCATGCCACATGATGTTGGAATTTTTGTTACAAAAGAAATTTAAACAGAATATATTTTAAAGAAGTTAATATCACCATCAGATGTTAATGTGACGACCCAAAGGGTCATCACTTATTTTATTAATAATTTCGAGCTTCTGAGGCCTTCGAAAACCTCATTCTATGTTGCCTCGATTTACGTGCACGATCCGAGCATGTAGCCGGAAAGATTTTGTGATAGAAAATATGAATTCTATGAGAAATTTGGATAAAAATGATATTAATATTGATATGGTTGACTTCGGTCAACATTTTTGGTAAACGGATCCGGACTCGAGATTGGATGGTCCCGAGAGGTCCGTAGGAAAATATGGGACTTGGACATGTGTCCGGAGTCGAATTCTGAGGCCTAGAGCCCAAGTTATGAATTTTTATGTGAAATTGTTTTTGATGCAATTATTAAAGGAAATAAATTAATAGACCTTGGTATCGGGCTCGTATTTTGGTTCCGACGCCCGGTACAAGTCTTAAATATTATATATGTGATTTCTGTAAAGTTTGGTGACATTTGGATGTCGTTTGAGATGTTTTGGATCTTGAGTTCCAAGTTAAGAAGTTTTGAAAATCAAAACTATGAAAACCATGAGTTTGAGGCTCGATTTGATTAAAACGAAGTGATATTGGCGATATGATCGCACGAACAAGTCCATAATGTGTTTTTGAGGTTGTGTACATGTTTGGTTTGGAGCCCGGGGGCCTCGGGTAAAGATTTGATAGGCCGTGGGATGAAAATCTGAATTTTGAACTGCTGGTTTTTTTTCACCCAGCTGTTGGCTTCGCAATTGCGAAGAATTATTCGCAATTGCGAAGGTGACAGACCAAGGCAGGGTTCGCAAATGCGAACCCTTGATCGCAAATGCGAAGGGCGTCCAGGAGGCTTGGGTTCGCAAATGCGAACATAACCTCGCAAATGCGAGGCCTTCACTGCCAGCCATGCTTCGCAAATGCGAAGCATTCTTCGCAAATGCGATGCCTCCACCGCTAGCCATGCTTCGCAAATGCGAAGCCTTCTTCGCAAAAGCGAAGGAGCCTGGTTCGCAAATGCGAACAAATGTTCGCAAATGCGAACTTTCCACCCTTAGCTTATTTTTCAAACTCCAGAAATTGGTCGGGGTTCGCAATTGCGAACCCATGTTCGCAAATGCGAACACAGAGACCCGAAAAACACGAATTTCAGTCATTTCTTCATTTTTCACAAAACCAAAACACCCATTTGCGACTCTTCAAGGATTTCTTCTTCATCAAAACGATTGTAAGTCACTTTTTACTTAATTCTTTCAATTTCTAACATCATTAAACATGTTTTTCATTAGAAATCAAATGTTTTCATGGTAAAATTCTTGTTTTTGTTAGAAAATAGGGTTTTTCATAAATTGGGGAATTGGACCTCGAATTGAGGTCCGATTTTGAAACAAATTATATACGTGAACTCGTGGGGGATGGGTAACCGGATTTTGGTCCTAACCCCGAATTCCGACCATGTGGGCCCGGGTTGAAATTTACTATTCATGGCAGAATGTTGTAAAAGTGTTATTTGGTAGTAAAAATTAGTTTGTTGAGTAGAATTGATGATATTAAATCAATTGTGTATAGATACGGTTGGATTGGAGCCAAATTGAAAGAAAAGACATTTCTACGGGTTGGATTGTTCATAAGCATTCGAGGTAAGTGTTTGTTCTATCCTAGCTTGAGGGAATAGGATTATGTGTTATGTGTTATGTGATCGAGTGCGGTGTATGGGCTGTGGTGACGAGCATCCATACATTGGCGTCTAGTATGACCGTGAGTCGTTGGAAAATGATATTTTGAGATAATTATTGATTGCCCTTGATGGGACGATTTATGAGTTGTTGTTTCTTTCTCTGCCCTTAACCGTGATTGTTATTTGGGTGAGGAAGAGTGATAATGCACGAAGGGTGATGCCGTGCCATGTTTATTTATTTATGCACGAAGGTTAATGCCGTGCCATGTTTATTTATTGATTATGCACGAAGGATCATGCCGTGCCTTGTTATTGAACCATGTACGAAGGATCATGCCGTACTATGGATGTGAGGATGAGAGTAAAAGCACGAAGGGTGATGCCGTGTACTTTATTTGCTTGTTTGGTGAGGATGAGAGTAAAAGCACGAAGGGTGATGCCGTGTACTTTATTTGTTTGTTTGGTGAGGATGAGAGTAAAAGCACGAAGGGTGATGCCGTGCAATTGCTTGCTATTTCTTGAAGTGACATAATTCGTGTTTACATTATACTTTGTTTTCTTTGTGAAATTATTAACTGTGGTTAATTGTTGAATTCTTTAAGATGTTCCTTATTGTGTTATTACTTGATTATTTCTTGTTATTTTGTGGTACACATATATATATATATTGAATTGCACAGGTTTATGTGAGTGTCTGGTCCTAGGCTTGTCACTACTTCGCCGGGATAGGCCAGGCACTTACCAGCACATGGGGTCGGTTGTGCTGATGCTACACTTCTGTGCGTTTTTGCACAGGTCCAGGTTACGATCAGGAGCAGCAGCAGCAGCAGTGAATAGATTGCGTGGGAGTTGATTTCATTTGAGACCGAGGTAGCTTGCAGACGTCCGCAGGCCCGGCGTCTCTTTCTTTATTTATGTTTATAGTTGTAGTCTCATTATTCCGAGACGAACAGAATTATGTTATATTTTCTTCAGACTTTTATGTGTAGTATTCCATAGTAGTTTGTGAGTTGGTGACTCCAAATCTTGGGTAGAGGATTTCAGTATGGTTTTTACCTTGGGATTTGTTATTTCCATTTCGATAAAGTATTCCGCATTTATTTAATTAAAATTGTGTTATAAACAGGATAGTATGAATACGGTGGCTTGCCTAGCTACCACGAGTAGGCGCCATCACGATCCCGATATTGGGTGAAAATCCGGGTCGTGACAAGTTGGTATCAGAGCTCTAGGTTACATAGGTCTCACCACTCACGAACAAGCTTAGTAGAGTTTGAGAGGTAGGTACGGAGACGTCCGTACTTGTCCTCCAGAGTCTATTGAGTTAGGAAAAAGTCTCTCATTTGTTCTTTCTTGTCGTGCGACTTGTTCCTCAATTATTGATTGAATTCCTATTCTGTCCTTTCGCAGATGGTAAGGACACGCACTTCTTCGTCCGCCGACCAGCAGCCTGAGCCCCAGACAGCTCCTGTGAGGGGCGGGGGCCGAGGCCGTACTAGAGGCCGTGGTAGGGGTAGAGCTCGGCCCCAGGCAGCTACCCCGGAGGTGGAGCCTCATATTGAGATTGATGAGGAGGTTCCGGTTCCAGCGGCTCCAGTGGGCCCAGCTCAGGTCCCCGGAGAGGCTTTGATTACCCGGATCTCCGGGATGCTTTGGTCGAATAGCGGGATTTATGGATAGCATCGCCGGAGCGGGTCTATTATCGGTTGCCCCAGCTACTCTCAGGCCGGAGGAGGGGCCCGGACTCCTATCGCTCATACTCCGGAGCCGGTAGCTCCTCGGCCTCAGGCACCGGTAATCCACGCACCGGTGGCCACTCGGTCCGGTACCACGGCTCATGCCGGCGATGGAGCGGCCATGACTTCGATTCGTTATGGAGGCTTGATCGGTTCTCCAAGCTATTTACCACTACATTCGGTGGAGCCGCATCAGAGGATCCTCAGGACTTTTTATTCAGTTGCCACGAGATTCTCAAGACTATGGGGATCGTGGAGACAAACGGAGTTGATTTCGGTACCTTCAGACTTGCAGGATCCGCCAAGACTTGGTGGAGAGATTATTGCCTCTGACTCGACCAGCAGGGTCCCCAGCTCTATCATGGGACCAGCTTGCGGAACTATTTATGGAGAAGTTTCTCCCTGCTACTCAGCGGGATTTACTTCGGAGGCAGTTTGAGCGCCTCCATCAGGGCACTATGACAGTTACACGGTATGAGACGAGATTTATTGACTTGGCTCGTCATGCAGTGGTGATACTTCCCACGGAGCGGGAGAGGGTCCGCAGATTTATAGATGGGCTTAATCAGCCGATTAGACTCCAGATGGCTATGGGCGTGGGGAGTGACATATCATTTCAGGAGGCAGCCAATGCAGCACGCAGAGTTGAGATGGCTCTTGCTAGGGGAGGCGGTTATTCTTCGGATAAGAGGCCTCGTCATTCAGGTAGATTTGGTGGTTCTTCCTCCGGTAGCAGAGAATCCTTTGATAGAGGCCAGTCCTCCAGGCCTTTTCATTCCGCCCTTCAGGCTTCACAGGGTGGATCAGGTGATCGTGGTTCTCGGGGGTATTATTCAGACCAGTCTCCTATTAGTGCTCAGCCTCTTCAGAGCGTTCGTGGAGGCCATTCAGGTCGTCAGGGCCAGCAGCCCTATCAGTCTAAGAGTTGCTACGGTTGTGGCGACCCAGGTCATTTTATCAGGAATTGCCCTATAGCGGCGGGCAACTCTCAGCAGCGAGGTCCTCGTCCTATGATTCAGGCCCCAGCTGACCCTCAGCCTGCCCAGCCAGCCAGAGGCGGGGGTAGAGATTTTAGAGGTGGAGGTCGAGACCGTAGAGGTGGAGACCGTCCAGCGAGAGGTAGAGGTCAGCCAGTTGATGGTCGTCCTAGAGACGCAGCTCAGAGGGGAGGTGCAGATCCCCGATTCTATGCTTTACCGGCCAGGCCAGAGGCAGAGGCATCAGATGTCGTGATTACAGGTACTATTCTTGTGTGTGGCAGAGGTGCTTCAGTATTATTTGACCCCGGATCTACATATTCCTATGTGTCTTCCTACTTCGCACCGTATTTGGCCGTGCCCAGCTATGCTCTGGATATTCCAGTTTATGTGGCTACGCCAGTGGGTGACTCTATTGTAGTCGATCGGGTGCATCGTTCGTGCGTAGTTATATTTGGGGGTCTTGAGACCCGTGTTGATCCGTTGCTCTTGGATATGGTAGATTTTGATGTCATATTGGGGATGGACTGGTTGTCCCCATACCATGCTATTCTTGATTGTCATGCTAAGATTGTCACCTTAGCCTTGCCAGAATCACCCCGATTAGAGTGGAAGGGTACCTCAAGCCACTCCGTTCGCACCGTTATTTCTTATGTTAAGGCTCGACGTATGGTCGAGAAGGGGTGTCTAGCTTATTTGGCTTATGTTCGTGATTCCAGCGCAGAAGTTCCTTCCATTGAGTCGAGTCCCTATTGCACGGGAGTTTCCGGAGGTTTTTCCTTCAGACCTGTCGGGCATGCCACCCGACAGGGATATTGATTTCTGTATTGATTTGGCACCGAGCACTCGGCCCATCTCTATTCCACCCTATCGTATGGCCCCGCCGGAACTAAAAGAGTTGAAAGATCAGTTGCAGGACCTTCTTGAGAAGGGCTTTATCAGGCCCAGTGTTTCCCCCTGGGGAGCACCTGTATTTTTTGTAAAGAAGAAGGATGGCTCGATGCGAATGTGTATTGATTACCGACAGTTAAACAAGGTGACTATCAAAAATAAATATCCACTGCCGAGGATTGATGATTTGTTTGACCAACTCCAGGGAGCGAGGGTATTCTCTAAGATAGACTTGAGGTCAGGCTACCATCAACTGAAGATCAGGGCGGCTGACATTCCTAAGACATCCTTTCGCTCTAGATATGGGCATTATGAGTTCTTGGTCATGTCCTTCGGGTTGACCAATGCCCCGGCAGCATTCATGGAGTTGATGAATCGGGTATTCAGGCCTTACTTAGATCCGTTCGTGATAGTCTTCATAGATGACATCCCGGTGTACTCCCGCGACCGGAAGAGCACGAGCGAAGACCTCGTAGTGGTTCTTCGGACTCGAAAGATAATCGACTATATGCCAAATTTTCTAAATGTGAGTTCGGTCGAGTTCGGTAGCATTTCGGGTCATATTGTATCCGTGGAAGGTATTCGAGTAGACCCAAAGAAGATTGAGCCAGTCCAGCACTGGCCTCGACCAGCTTCGATGATCGAGATACGGAGTTTCTTGGGATTAGCAGAGTTACTACCGTCGTTTTGTAGAGGGGTTTTCTTCCATTGCAGCCCCGATGACCGGGTTGACCCAGAAGGGTGTTCGGTCTCAGTGGTCGAGAGGAGTGTGAGGCGAGCTTTCGAAGCTCAAGACAGCCTCGACCACAGCACCGGTGTTAATACTACCTACGAGTACAGGGCCTTATACACTTTATTGTGACGCATCTCGTACGGGCTTGGAGCGGTATTGATGCGAGATGGTAAGGTTATCGCTTATGCTTCGAGGCGATTAAAGATACATGAGAAGAATTATCCAGTTCATGATCTTGAATTAGCAGCAGTGGTTCATGCCTTAAAGATCCGGAGGCATTATCTATATGGTGTGACATGTGAGGTGTACACTGATCACAAAAGCTTACAGTACTTGTTCAAACAGAAGGAGTTGAATCTACGACAACGGAGATGGTTAGAGTTGCTAAAAGACTATGATGTTACTATATTATATCACCCAGGTAAGGCCAATGTGGTGGCCGATGCATTGAGTAGAAAGTATGCCGGCATGGGTAGTCTTGCATATATTCCGGTCAATCAGAGACCATTAGCTCTAGATGTCCAGGCCTTAGCCAACCGGTTCGTGAGATTAGACATTTCTGAGCCTAGCAGAGTGCTAGCCTGCACGGTCGCTCGTTCTTCCTTCTTAGAGCGTATCCGTGAGAGGCAATTTGATGATCCTCATTTGCGTGAGTTGAGAGATACAGTACAGCGGGGAGGTGCCACTCAGGTAAATCTAGATGATGATGGGGTATTGAAATTGCAGGGTCGAGTTTGTGTGCCCAATGTCGAAGGGATTTGAGAGTTGATCTTAGCAGAGGCCCATAGTTCGCGGTATTCTATTCACCCGTGCGCCGCGAAGATGTATCAAGTCTTGCGACAGCACTATTGGCGGCGCAGAATGAAAAAAGATATCGTTGTGTATGTCGCTCGGTGTCTAAATTGTCAGCAGGTGAAATATGAGCACCAGAGACCTGGTGGTGTATTCCGGAGGATTGAAATTCCCGAGTGGAAATGGGAGCGGATCACTATGGACTTCGTTACTCTGGACTTCCTTTGACTCGGAGGAAATTTGATGCTATTTGGGTCATTGTTGATAGACCGACCAAATCAGCACACTTTATTCCATATCCGTCTCCTACTCGTCGGAGAGGTTAGCAGAGGTTTACATTAGGGAGATTGTTCGTCTCCATGGGGTGCCGCATCTATTATCTCTGATCGGGGTACGCAGTTTACCTCGCGGTTCTGGAGAGCGGTCCAGCAGGAGTTAGGCACCCAGGTTCAGTTGAGTACAGCATTTCATCCTCAGACGGATGGCCAGTCTGAAAGGACTATTCAGATTCTAGAAGACATGCTTCGAGCCTGTGTTATTGATTTCGGAGGCTCGTGGGACCAGTTTTTGCCATTAGCAGAGTTTGCCTACAATAACAGTTACCAGTCTAGCATCCAGATGGCTCCGTATGAGGCGTTGTATGGTAGGCGATGTCGATCACCGGTTGGATGGTTTGAACCGGAAGAGGCTCGGTTGTTAGGTACAGACTTAGTTCAGGAGGCCTTGGATAAGGTCAAGACAATTCAGGAGAGATTGCGTTCAGCTCAGTCTAGGCAAAAGACTTATGCGGATCGCAAGGTGCGAGATGTAGATTTCATGGTTGGTGAACGAGTATTGCTTCGGGTGTCGCCTATGAAGGGCGTGATGAGGTTTGGGAAGAAGGGCAAGCTCGGCCCTAGGTATATTGGCCCATTTGAGATTCTAGACGAGTGGGAGGGGTGGCTTACGGATTAGCTTTGCCGCCTAGTTTATCAGCCGTGCATCCAGCTTTTTCATGTATCTATGCTTCGGAGATACCACGGCGATCCCACACATGTGTTAGACTTCGGCATTCTGTCCAATTGGACAATGATCTATCCTACGAGGAGGAGCCGGTAACCAATCAAATACGAGAGATAACATTGATTCAGCAATTCAAGTAAATTGAGTTTTTCAACAATTTGCGCAAGTACACACCCGTCATCTCGCGTACAAGGCATTTAAATTAAAACATAATATATCTGTGATGACCCAAAGGGTCATCACTTATTTAATTAATCATTTCGAGCTTCCGAGGCCTTGAAAACCTCATTCTATGTTGCCTCGATTTACGTGCACGATCCGAGCATGTAGCCGGAAAGATTTTGTGATAGAAAATATGAATTCTATGAGAAATTTGGATAAAAATGATATTAATATTGATATGGTTGACTTCGGTCAACATTTTTGGTAAACGGATCCGGACCCGATATTGGATGGTCCCGAGAGGTCCGTAGGAAAATATGGGACTTGGACATGTGTCCGGAGTCGAATTCTGAGGCCTAGAGCCCAAGTTATGAATTTTTATGTGAAATTGTTTTTGATGCAATTATTAAAGGAAATAAATTAATAGACCATGGTATCGGGCTCGTATTTTGGTTCCGACGCCCGGTACAAGTCTTAAATATTATATATGTGATTTCTGTAAAGTTTGGTGACATTTGGATGTCGTTTGAGATGTTTTGGATCTTGAGTTCCAAGTTAAGAAGTTTTGAAAATCAAAACTATGAAAACCATGAGTTTGAGGCTCGATTTGATTAAAACGAAGTGATATTGGCGATATGATCGCACGAACAAGTCCATAATGTGTTTTTGAGGTTGTGTACATGTTTGGTTTGGAGCCCGGGGGGCTCGGGTAAAGATTTGATAGGCCGTGGGATGAAAATCTGAATTTTGAACTGCTGGTTTTTTTTCACCCAGCTGTTGGCTTCGCAATTGCGAAGAATTATTCGCAATTGCGAAGGTGACAGACCAAGGCAGGGTTCGCAAATGCGAACCCTTGATCGCAAATGCGAAGGGCGTCCAGGAGGCTTGGGTTCGCAAATGCGAACATAACCTCGCAAATGCGAGGCCTTCACTGCCAAGCCATGCTTCGCAAATGCGAAGCATTCTTCGCAAATGCGATGCCTCCACTGCTAGCCATGCTTCGCAAATGCGAAGCCTTCTTCGCAAATGCGAAGGAGCCTGGTTCGCAAATGCGAACAAATGTTCGCAAATGCGAACTTTCCACCCTTAGCTTATTTTTCAAACTCCAGAAATTGGTCGGGGTTCGCAATTGCGAACCCATGTTCGCAAATGCGAACACAGAGACCTGAAAAACACGAATTTCAATCATTTCTTCATTTTTCACAAAACCAAAACACCCATTTGCGACTCTTCAAGGATTTCTTCTTCATCAAAACGATTGTAAGTCACTTTTTACTTAATTCTTTCAATTTCTAACATCATTAAACATGTTTTTCATTAGAAATCAAATGTTTTCATGGTAAAATTCTTGTTTTTGTTAGAAAATAGGGTTTTTCATAAATTGGGGAATTGGACCTCGAATTGAGGTCCGATTTTGAAACAAATTATATACGTGAACTCGTGGGGGATGGGTAACCGGATTTTGGTCCTAACCCCGAATTCCGATCATGTGGGCCCGGGGTTGAAATTTACTATTCATGGCAGAATGTTGTAAAAGTGTTATTTGGTAGTAAAAATTAGTTTGTTTAGTAGAATTGATGATATTAAATCAATTGTGTATAGATACGGTTGGATTGGAGCCAAATTGAAAGAAAAGACATTTCTACGGGTTGGATTGTTCATAAGCATTCGAGGTAAGTGTTTGTTCTATCCTAGCTTGAGGAAATAGGATTATGTGTTATGTGTTATGTGATCGAGTGCGGTGTATGGGCTGTGGTGACGAGCATCCATACATTGGCGTCTAGTATGACCGTGAGTCGTTGGAAAATGATATTTTGAGATAATTATTGATTGCCCTTGATGAGACGATTTATGAGTTGTTGTTTCTTTCTCTGCCCTTAACCGTGATTGTTATTTGGGTGAGGAAGAGTGATAATGCACGAAGGGTGATGCCGTGCCATGTTTATTTATTTATGCACGAAGGTTAATGCCGTGCCATGTTTATTTATTGATTATGCACGAAGGATCATGCCGTGCCCTCTGTTATTGAACCATGTACGAAGGATCATGCCGTACTATGGATGTGAGGATGAGAGTAAAAGCACGAAGGGTGATGCCGTGTACTTTATTTGCTTGTTTGGTGAGGATGAGAGTAAAAGCACGAAGGGTGATGCCGTGTATTTTATTTGTTTGTTTGGTGAGGATGAGAGTAAAAGCACGAAGGGTGATGCCGTGCAATTGCTTGCTATTTCTTGAAGTGACATAATTCGTGTTTACATTATACTTTGTTTTCTTTGTGAAATTATTAACTGTGGTTAATTGTTGAATTCTTTAAGATGTTCCTTATTGTGTTATTACTTGATTATTTCTTGTTATTTTGTGGTACACATATATATATATATTGAATTGTACAGGTTTATGTGAGTGTCTGGTCCTAGGCTTGTCACTACTTCGCCGGGATAGGCCAGGCACTTACCATCACATGGGGTCGGTTGTGCTGATGCTACACTTCTGTGCGTTTTTGCACAGGTCCAGGTTACGATCAGGAGCAGCAGCAGCAGTAGCAGCAGTAAATAGATTGCGTGGGAGTTGATTTCATTTGAGACCGAGGTAGCTTGCAGACGTCCGCAGGCCCGGCGTCTCTTTCTTTATTTATGTTTATAGTTGTAGTCTCATTATTCCGAGACGAACAGAATTATGTTATATTTTCTTCAGACTTTTATGTGTAGTATTCCATAGTAGTTTGTGAGTTGGTGACTCCAAATCTTGGGTAGAGGATTTCGGTATGGTTTTTACCTTGGGATTTGTTATTTCCATTTCGATAAAGTATTCCGCATTTATTTAATTAAAATTGTGTTATAAACAGGATAGTATGAATACAATGGCTTGCCTAGCTACCACGAGTAGGCGCCATCACGATCCCGATATTGGGGGAAAAAAATCCGGGTCGTGACAGTTAACTATCATATAAGTATATGTGGAGAACTATTAGATTATTTAAGCTAGTAAATATACTACGATAATAACAATAACAACAATTCATTCACAAGCAAGTTGAGATCGTTAACATAAATTCTCAATGTTCATGTTGATCTGTTTTAAGCATAACTTGTGCTTAGGTGACCATACCACAATGTATATTTTTTTTTGGTTTCTCACCCGGTGTTCGGTATCCACATTGGAGCCCGACTAAATCCGGATTCGTGCCGGGAAGTTCCACATTGGGGGATAAAGCGCTCCCTAATAAAGGCGACTCTATACCCAGGAGCTCGAATTCGAGACCTCTGGTTAAGAATGAAGGGTACTTACCACTCCACCACAACCCTTGTTGGTCATCACAATGTATTTTATATTGCGAGAATTCATCATAATATAACTTGTTTTATATTGGTTATCTACTTATCGCAACTCTACTGCTTTATTTGTGCTTTAAACAAAAACTAAAATCTGTTATCAAGACACTTTGGCCAAATGCTCCAATTTCTGATCCACCTTCTAATCAAATCTTCTAAAATTGACAGCTTTCCTTCTGTTCTATGTTAATTAGGCTCTACAAAGAGTACTATTTCATTTTCTTTTATTTTTATTATCTTATAACATAGATTACTATAGGATATTAAGAGTAAATCCTAGATTTTTTACTAAGCTAGGTCAAAAGTGAGTTCGCCTGACCTATTTTGACCTAATAATTAGATGATAACAACAATAATATAATAACAACAGCGATATTAAATTCGTCGAGAAGCAACTGATGAACAAAAACAGAGCCGTGATTAAAATTTATGAGTATTGATTTTGCAATCGAACGTACAACTTGTTTTAGTTAAGTATTAGGTTTAAAATTAAATATTTATATATATTTAATTAATTTTTAATACAAATATATATCCTAGATAAAAGTTAAACGATTCGCCCAAACTCATGCTTATTACTCTAGCTCCGCTCATGTAGTGATGAAGCTTATAACCCAAAATGGAAATATGGAAAATAGAGAACGAAACGAAAAAATAAAGTTAAATTGGGGTTAATAAGGTCATATTATATGTTTTTTTTAGAATGTATAGGGGTGTGCATTCGAATTGTTATCGGTTCATCGATAAATGAAATTAAAAAAATCGAAATCTTATTGAAACGATAACGATAAGCATATATACAAATCGGTAATCGATAAGTAATTATCGATAAAGGTCAAAATCGAATCGATAAATCAAATGCACACCCCTAATTATTTCATCTACCATATTTAAGAAATGATCATATTTAAAGCTGAATGGAATGAAATTCAAATTAATGGAAAATAGAATTGGCAGTGATGATCTATTTTTATTTTTGTTAATATCGTTGGAGTGTTGATGACATATATTTGATCCCTTACTTTAGTTTCGTTGCATGTCTATTGACACAATTTTTATGTTATAAACATTGTTCATCTTATTTTAGCTTCTTTTTGTCCATATTAGTTAGGCGTGTTTATAGCGATATACTTTCCGTGGAATCCCGCAAATTTTCTTATTGGTGTAATCGATAAAATTAATAAATTGAAATAAAAAAAAATCGAAACCTTATTGAAACGATAACGATAAGTATATGTACAAATCGATAATCGATAAGTAATTATCGATAAAAGTCAAAATCGAATCGATAAATCGAATGCACACCCCTTAGAATGTATCACTTATTTAGGCTAACCTAATTCCAGTTCTCGGTATATAATATTTCAAACAGGGAAAAAAACTCAATAGACCTATATATATTATTCCAAAAGGACCTCATTTTCTTGTTTGTCGAATATTGGAATCCTAACTCTTTCTTATCAAACTTAAAAGGCGAGGGCCCATTATGTAGTTTATTTCTGCTTCTTTTTCTGACCATTGAAGCTTAGCTATTTCTAAGTTTGACTCCTTCAATAATAAAACAAAATCAACAAGGAAAAAAGAAGAAGTTGGAGAGAAAAAAATTGGAAAAATGAGTATATGTTGGGTTTTAAAATGCAGCCTGTTGTGAAAAACAAGTGCATATGCAGTTTCTTCTTTTGAGTCAATTGCAAATGCCATTCGATGATGCTTACTTACTAGTAAAACTGTTTAGCTGTATTATATATTAAAGAGAAAGTAGGTTAATAGCTTGTTTGGTCATACTTTTAAAATCAGTTTAATTTGGAATTGTTTGTATAAGACAAGAGGGGTTGCTATGATGGTAAGCAACCCCCACTTCCTAACCAAGAGTTTGTGAGTTCGACTCTCCCAAGAACAAGGTGGGAAGTTCTTGGAGGGAAGGATGCCGGGGTCTATTTGGTAATAGCCTCTCTACCCCAGGATAGGGATAGGGTATGCATACACACTACCCTCCTCATACCCCACTAAGTGGGATTATACTGGGTTGTTGTTGTTGTTGGTCGTAGATATTTGACTAATTAATTTTAAAAATATTTTTGATCAACAACCAAGTTTTTAAACAATGCTGTATTTTTTTTCAAAAGTACTTTTTTTTTTGACAAGTGAGGCTTGCTTAGTTGGTCAGCACCTCCACCTACGACCGTTAGGTTCGAGTCACCGTGGAGGGGAAGTGTGGAAACACTATAGATCC
Source organism: Nicotiana noctiflora (assembly GCA_032618575.1). Taxonomy (NCBI): domain Eukaryota; kingdom Viridiplantae; phylum Streptophyta; class Magnoliopsida; order Solanales; family Solanaceae; genus Nicotiana; species Nicotiana noctiflora. Next base: position 140,527 of record JASVEL010008252.1, read on the forward strand.
TCCTAATTTGTGAGGGGTTTAAAAAAAAAGTACTTTTTGAAAATAATAATTATTCCCTCTATTCCAATTTGAATGACACACTTTCTTTATTAATCAGCTCAACAAAGAATGAAAACAACAACAACAATCCAGTACTCTCACTTAGTGGGGGCTAGGGAGAGTAGCGTGTACGCAGACCTTACCCCTACCCTTAGTAGAGAGGCTGTTTCCAAATAGACCACCGGCATTCTTTCCTCCAAAAACTTTCTACCTTATTCTTGGGTAGACTCGAACTTACAACCTCTCATTCCACAAAGAATGAAACATTTATATATTTGGAAATAATTAAATTTTAAACTTTTTATTTTATCCATTTTATCCTTAATGAGAAACTTTTACATCACACAAAACTATTTTTTTCTACTTTTCAAAAATTGCTTTTGAATTTACTCAAAAACATTTTTTTTCTTATAAAAGTTTAGTTAAAACAGGGAGAAAAGTGCTTTTGACCAAACATAAATCACCAATATTCATTACCCTTGCAGCAAGATAGTACCAATGGTGCTTGATTCAGAAATCTTTTATTAGAACTGTAATATGGGGAGAATTTTAAAAATAGCTAGATTTACAATTGGTTATTTAAAAATACTTCAGTTTTAAAAGTAATTGAAATTTAGTCACTTTTCATGTAAAGATAAATTTAAGCGAAAATACTGTTCAAAATCCGAAAAATACGCCAGTATATTATACAGGAGTTCCAACATAAGTATGCTTGAACTGGAGTTCCAGCATATTATACGGGAGTTCCAACATATTATACGGGAGTTCAGGATAACTATGTTGGAACTCCTGCATAATATGTTGGAATTCCAGCATAACTACACTAGAACTCCCGCATAATATATTGGAGTTCCATCAAGTATAAATGTCCAGTATAATATACTGAATTTGGAGCTCAGATGCTCCAATCTCCCGTATATTATACGGGAGTCAGCAAAGTATGCCGGTCCAGCATAATATGCTGGAGTTCGTGCACAGATACACCGAACTTCCGTATATTATGCAGGACCGGTCTCTATTGTAGTAAAATAATAACTATTTTTATTAACTTTATAAACGGTGACTATTTTTGATTGACTAGTACGAAAACTAACTATAACTTAGCTATTAGATTGTAATATGAACTAACTGAACAAAACTAAATATTCTTTTGGGCTTTATTCGGCGGTTTAAATTATACTAAAGTATTCTAATTTATATCCATACTTTCTTCGTTTCAAACTAAAGATTGTTCATCTAATAATGGGTTTATCTATAGATATTATGTTTAATATTTATTTTCTCATTGGGGGGAATCTAGAATGATTTGGTGGTTATGAGAATTGAAGTTTGCTTCCACGAGTCAACTTAAGAATAACTTATTACCCCCATTATTCATTCATGTTGTACTCCCTATAGTCTATTATAATTGTCACATTTCTTTTTTATACGTCCTTAAGAAACTATTACTAAAAAATGATTTTTTTGACTAATATACCTTTATTTATTCTTCTCATTTAGGTTTTCTATGCTATATTAGTTAATATTTTTTGCTTTTAAGAACAATTGACACTAAGGATAAATTGGGAAAAAAATCAATTACATAGTGATTTTCTAAAATGCTAAATATTCTGGATTAATTATTTTTAATAACCATGAATACTAAAATGGATAGGAAAAAGTACAATCTTAGTTATGGAATAAAGCAAGATAAAGTTTATTTTTAAGCCTAAGAAAATGAATATATTTATAACATATTCTTGTACGTGCTAAACTCCATATAGGACGGGACGGATAAAGTCCAACATTATCATAAATTATAATCCGTCGAACTTAAAAAATAACTAAACGCACTCTCGAACTTCAAGCAAAAGTAAAAGAGCCTTCACCTAATTCCCATTAAAAGTCTATTTTAATTACCACTTTTGATTTAATACTTAATCTAATAGGGTATGATAATCTTTGTCGACATATATCTACCACAGTCTTTTAAGATTGTTCAGTCGTAATTCAACTATACAAACTTTAGGATAAAATAATGCACGAATTATTTTATAATGATGCCATTGTCAAAGGTGAAGGTGTATTGGCGGAAAATAAATAATACATGTGAAATTGATACGAGCAGCTTCTTAGGAGTGTACCTCAAGCTTGCGGAGGTGTACCTAGCGGTTAAAGTAGTTAGAAGGAGGATTAGAATAAAGTTTTCAATAGTTATAAGTTAGTCCCCTTAGTTTTAAATTACAAGTTATGATTATTATACATCGATCCTGTAATTTCTTCTATCCTATTCACGAGTGGTCCACTGTGCATGTGGCAGCCAAGTTGTACGATCCTATAGTATGGAAGCTGCGTGCCTCTCTCATCTACAACTATATATAGATGAAATCCCTGAATGGGAGGGACTATTATGAGATTATACACTTCATTTTACCCTAGCTAGCTTTTTCTTCTTCTTTTCCTTATTTTTCAGTTCTGCCGCAGCTTTTGTTTTCTTCTTCTGTCGAGTTCTTCTGTTAGTTTTACTGTTCCATTGTCATCGCTTATCAGTGGTATCAGAGCGCTTTCCTCGACTATGTGATTATGGTTAATGAAATGAGTGAGGTTATGGATGCTTTGCATAAAATATCGACTGAAATGTCAAGCTACGCAGCTCGACAAGAGCAGTTGGAGGCTGCTCAAGAACAAAGCAGCAAGCAGCAGGAGGATTCCTTGAATGAGCCGAGGGAGGTCCTTAATAAAGTTATTCATGGAGGAAAAAGACCCGAAAGAGACAAGAAAGCACTGTTGAATGAAGGTGAAGTCCACTCTCCTAGTGATAAACCTTTTGATTTTGGAGATCTAGCCACACCTAGCTCTAGTAATCCAAGCACCACAACTATGACTGTTTTTCCACTTGCTACAGATGTACCAACTCAAACCCTGAGACCCTCTAATGTCAACCTGCCATCCAGTAATGTTCCAACCACCACAATTACAGGAGCTCAGGCAACCACATCTGTAGTTTCAATTCAGCCTCAACCTCATTCCCTTCGTTCCATCCTAGTAAACACTCCAGCTCCGCAATACTCTCAACCACAACCCTATATACCCTCTAACATGTCTTCCCCTTAAACTAGACCCTCTAACCTTCAACCACAAAACTACTCCATTCCACCTCTTAATGGAAGATTTTATCAGCCTATGATAAATGGAAACCATAACTCACCTATGGGAGCCTTACCCTATTATCTGCACTACCCTTCAGCCACACAGTACCCTTCTCCTTATCACACTCAAGCCACTCAAATGCCTCCTCATTTGTATCAGCAAACCAACCACCTTCAGGCACCAAGCAATCCAACAGTACCCTTACCCAACATTCCTTATACTAAATATACTAAAGTAGAGTTTCCTAAGTTCAATGGAGAGGATTTAAGAACTTGGCTGTATAAGGTTGAACAGTTCTTTGCGGATGAGGATGTCACCATCCAACAGAAGATGAAGTTGGTCTCCTTACATTTTGAAGGTGATGCATTGCAGTGGAATTTAGGGTATATGAGAAGCAGGGGTACTGTGCCTTTACCTACTTGGGAAGAATACTTATGGGCTCTTTGTGATAGCTTTGGTGCTGAATATTCTGATCCTATGACTGAGTTGATGAACATCAAGCATACAGGCACTGTTAAAGACTATCCGAAGGCATTTGTGAGTGTGATGACCAGGATAAACCTGTCCACAGAGCATGCCATTAGCATATTTTTGAATAACTTAAAGCCTGAGCTCAGCCATGCTGTTAAAGTAAGCCACCCTACCAGCTTTCCTCAGGTATATTACCTAGCCAGACTCTAGGAGGCCAGTTTTGCCGCACAGACCAAGGCTATTAGAGGGACATTCACTTCCTTAGCTATGTCTAGGGGTCCTACTGTCCCAGCAGGTGGGAGTTTGTTTAAGGGGAACCAAGCTTCTTACAAAAAACCTATAGTAGCTAGCTTTGATAATAATAGAAGGAGGAGGTTGACACCAGCTGAGATAGATGAGAAGAGGGCAAATGACATCTATTTCTTCTGTGATGAAAAGTTTGTTCCATGACACAAATGTAAGGCAAATAGGCAGATACACTCCTTGGAAATTGAAGAGGAGTTGTTGAAGGAAGTAGATGAACCAATTCTAGAAGAAAGCAATGAAGTCCAGGAGATGGTAGAAGTAAAGGAACCTATTGAAAACTGTGAGATATCACTGGAAGCTTTGAATGGTTCCAAAGGCTGTAAGACACTGAGAATTCAAGGGTTCACTGAGCAGAAACCTATCAATGTCTTAATTGATAGTGGATCTACTCATAACTTCATAAATGAGCATACAACTAAGAGGCTCGGATGCAAGGTTTATCAAATGAATCCTCAAGATGTTTCAGTGGCATATGGGAGGATAGTTCAGTCAGTCAAGGGTAGCAAGAGGTTTACTTGGCTAATGCAAGGAGTGGCATTTTGAGATGACTTCTTGATTCTCCCAATTGGAAGTTGTGATGTAGTCCTAGGAGTTCAGTGGCTAAGCAAACTAGAAGATATCCAGATCAATTTTGCAAAACTTTGGATGCAGTTTATGTATCAAGGAAGATCAGTCACTTTGCAAGGAATTCATCATACATTCAAGACTGTTAATGCTAAGGCTCTCAACAAAATTATAGATACTATTGCCCAACTTTTCATGATCAAAGTCTGCTAAGAAGTAAGCAAGGAAGAGGAACCAGGTTCTCATTCCCAAGCAATACCAGTGGAGATGCAGGTTCTGCTAGAGGGGTATCAGGAACTATTTGCTGAACTAACACAACTGCCTCCATCTAGAGGAGTGTTTGACCACCATATTTCAGTGGTGGAAGGGAGTCTACCAGTAAACTCTAGACCCTACGGGTATTCTACAAGTCAAAAGGATGTAATTGAAAAGATGACACAGGAAATGTTGAAACAACGTATCATACAATACAGTTCAAGTCCTTATGCCTCCCCCGTGGTCTTGGTGAACAAAAAATATGGCTCTTGGAGGTTGTGTATGGATTATAGGGCCCTTAATAAGCTTACTATTAAGGATAAGTTTCCCATTCCAATCATTAAAGAATTATTGGATGAACTAGGAGGATCTAAGATTTATTCTAAGATAGACTTGAAGGCTGGGTATCATCAAATCAAGATGACAACTTCAGATGTTCATAAAACAGCCTTCAGAACTCATTCTGGACATTATGAATATCTAGTCATGCCCTTTGGCTTGACTAATGCCCCTTCAAGTTTTCAGGGATTGATGAATCATATATTCCAAGCCTACCTGAGAAAATTCATACTGGTCTTTTTTGATGATATACTGGTATTCAGCAAAAGTTTGGATGATCATATCCAACATCTCAGGCTCACTTTTGATCTCCTGGTGCAGCATCAACTCTTTGCCAAGAAGAGTAAATGTGTCTTTGCTGCTGACAAGGTTGAATAACTGGGGCACTACATATCAGCTGTAGGGGTTGCCACTGACCCTAAGAAGATAGCAGTTGTACAGTCTTGGCCACAGCATGCTAACCTCAAGCAACTAAGAGGCTTCCTAGGATTAGTAGGCTATTACAGGAGATTCATCAAGGGTTATGGGGTCATTAGCAAGCCCTTGACAGAGTTGCTTAAAAAGGATAGTTTCTTGTGGTCCACTAAGGCAACTGAAGCCTTCAACAAGTTGAAGGAAGCATTAACTTCTGCACCTGTACTGACATTGCCAAACTTCTCACTTCCCTTCATAGTAGAGACATATGCTTACAACATGGGAATAAGGGCTGTCCTCATGCAACAAGGACAACGAATTGCTTATCTAAGCAAGAGGTTATCTCATCAGCACCAATCCCTTTCTGTCTATGATAAAGAACTACTGGCACTGGAAATGGCAGTCACTAAGTGGGCTCAGTACTTGACAGGAAGGTCCTTTATAGTCAAGACAGACCAAAAGGCACTAAAGTTTCTACTGGAACAGAAGTTACACACAGGTTCTCAACTTAAATGGATCACCAAGCTCATGCAGTTTGATTTCACTATTGAGTACAAGAAGGGTAAAGAGAATAAGGTTGCAGATGCCTTGTCAAGGCTACCCTTGGTGGAACTGGCTGCCTTAACACTATTAACTGTGCAGACTGATTTGCTACGCCTTATTTTGGAGAGCTGGGCATTAGACACTAACCTCACTGCTCTGATTGATACACTCAAGGCAGGAGGCACTGATAATCATGGATATTCCTTCGCTCATGATCAGCTAAGAAGGAATGGGAAGTTGGTAGTGGGACCTGATGAACAGCTCAGGCAGAACATCATCCAATTATGGCACAACTCTACTGGAGGAGGACACTCAGGGATAGACCACACCTACAGAAGGTTAGCAGCTTTATTCTATTGGAAAGGCTTGAGGGAAGATGTCCACACTCATGTCAAACAGTGTGACACATGCCAAAGAAGCAAATAAGAGACCACCCCATACCAAGGATTACTCCAACCACTTAAGTTACCTACCATAGCCTGGAGTAGTATTAGTATGGATTTCATTGAAGGGTTGCCCAAGTCCCATAGAAAGTCTGTTATCTGGGTAGTTGTTGACAGGCTCACTAAATATGCACATTTTATTGGAGTGTCTCACCCATACTCAGCTAATGACATTGCCAAATTGTATATGGAGAATGTATTCAAACTACATGGTATGCCTGAGGATATAGTTAGTGATAGAGATCCTATATTCACTAGTAAACTATGGCAGGAGTTGTTCTCTATGCAAGGTGTGACCCTTAGCACTTCTACAGCTTACCTTCCACAATCAGATGGGCAAACAGAAGTGGTGAACAGATGTCTAGAGACTTATCTGAGGTATTTTTGTGCTGATTCCCAGAAGGACTGGTTCATATATTTAGCTGCTGCTGAATGGTGGAACAATACCACATTTCATTCATCCATCCAGACCACACCTTATGAAGCATTGTATGGACAACCTCCTCCATTACATTTACCATACATGGCAGGGGATTCAGTCATGGAGGAAGTTGAAAGAATTTTACTCACAAGGGAGTTTAAGTACCAGCTACTAAAACACCATCTCCATAGAGCTCAGCAACGGATGGCATCCCAAGCTAATAAACACAGGGTCGACAGGCACTATAAGGTGGGTGATTGGGTGTATCTCAAAATTCAACTTTACAGTCAGCTAAGTATGTTAGGTTCTCATTTCTCCAAACTGTCAGCCAAATATTATGGACCATACCAAATCCTCCAAAAGATTGGCAATGTTGCTTATAGGCTGTCCCTACCTTCTCAACTCCTCATCCGTCCAACATTTCATGTGTCCCAACTTAAAACCCGCTACAAATTACCTAATAAAATCTCATACCGCCCAGTCGTGGATATTGCTAGCCCATACTGCCCCCAGCCATAACAAATCCTAGACATGCGCATAGTGCAAAAAGGGAACAAAGACATTGTTCAAGTGCTTGTTCAATGGGAGAACACTACACCAGAGCAAGCGACGTGGGAGGAGTATCATTCTTTGGAGACGAGGTTTCTATCTTTTCTTCCTTGAGGACAAGGAAGATTTCAACAAGGGGGATCTAATACGAGCAGCTTCTTAGGATTGTACCTAAAGCTTGCGGAGGTGTACCTAGCAGTTAAAGTCGTTAGAAAGAGGATTAGAATAAAGTTTTCAATAGTTATAAGTTAGTCCCATTAGTTTTAAATTACAAGTTATGATTATTACACATTGACCCTGTAATTTCTTCTGTCCTATTCGCGAGTGGTCCACTGTGCATGTGGCAGCCAAGTTGTACGATCCTATAGTATGGAAGCTGCGTGCCTCTCTCATCTACAACTATATATAGATGTAATCTCTGAATGGGAGGGACTATTATGAGATTATACACTTCATTTTACCCTAGCTAGCTTCTTCTTCTTCTTTTCCTTATATTTCATTTCTGCCGCAACTTTTGTTTTCTTCTTCTGTCGAGTTCTTCTGTTAGTTTTTTGTTCCATTGCCATTTCTTATCAGAAATTACATTTGGCAGATTAGGACACGATACGTGAAACAATGAGAAGACAATTGAAATATTATAACATAAAATATAAACGAGTTACAAAGGGTACGAGCAAAGCCTAAATTAGTCGATGAAGAGACATGGGCGGAATGCATCAAGACACTAAAAAAGGAAGGTTCATTGTGACGACCCAAAGGGTCATCGCCTGTTTTCCTCACTTGTTCCGCACCCGAGGCCTTGAAAACCTCATTTTATGTTGCCTCGATTTACGTGCATAATCCGGGCATGTAGCCGAAAAGATTTTGTACTAGAATATGTGAATTCTATGAATAATTTGAAGAAAAGTGATATTAATATTAATATAGTTGACTTCGGTCAATATTTTTAGTAAATGGACCCGGACTTGAGATCAGACGGTCTCGGAAGGTCCGTAGGAAAATATGGGACTCGGGCATGTGTCCGGAGTCGAATTCTGAGGCCTAGAGCCCAAGATATGAATTTTTCTGTTAATTTGTTTTTGCTGAAATTATTAAATAAAAATGGATTAAACGACCATGGTATCGGGCTCGTATTTTGGTTCTGACGCTCGGTACACGTCTTAAATATTATATAAGTGTTTTATGCAAAGTTTGGTGACATTTGGATGTCGTTTGATGTGTTTTGAACCTTGAGTTCCAAATTTGAAAGTTATGAAGTTAAAAGAAAGATAATCATGAACTTGAGGCTTGATTTGGTGAAAACGATGTTATATTGGCGATTTGATCGCACGAGCAAGTTTGTAATATGTTTTTGAAGTTGTGTGCATGTTTGTTTTGGAGCCCGGGGGCTCGGGTAAAGATTTGATAGGCCGTTGGAGCAAATTCTGAAAAATAACACAACTGGTTTTTTTCACCCAGCTGGTATCTTCGCAATTGCAAAGAATTTCTCGCAATTGCGAGAAGAACCAAATTAGCCTTGGTTCGCAAATGCGAACCAATCTTCGCAAATGCGAAGATGGCAGGAAGTACCCAGGCTCGCAAATGCGAGAAGGATATCGCAAATGCGATGATGGCCAGGAAACTCTTAAGTTCGCAAATGCGAACTATATATCGCAAATGCCAGTATTTCAGCCCAGTTCGCAAATGCGAACTTATTATCGCAAATGCGATGATGACAGTCCCCAAACCCGCTATGTTCGCAATTGCGAACAAACGTTCGCATTTGCGATAACCGCAGCTGTGCAATCTGATACTTAAACGAATTTTTGACCTCTTTTCTTCATTCTTTCAAAACCCAACACACCACACACGATTCTTCAAGAGCAAAATCACCCCAAAACACTTGTAAGTCACTTTTTACTTAATTCTTCCAATTCCTAACATCATTAAACATGTTTTTCAAGAGAAATCAAAGGTTTTCATGGTAGAAATTCTTGTTTTTGGGTAGAACCTAGGTTTTTCATGAATTGGGGAATTGGACCTCGATTTGAGGGCTGATTTTGAAACAAATCATATATTTGAAATTATGAGGGAATGGGTAATCGGATTTTGGTATGAACCCCGAGTTCCGACCACGTGGGGTCAGGGGCGTTTTGGGGTAAACTTTAAAAAAACCATTTTAAGCGTCCAAACCAAGTTATATAGTATTTATTAATGTAATTGAATCAATTGTGATTAGATTCGAGCAAGTTGAAAGCTGAAATTCGAGGTAAAGCTATAGTTGATGGATAAATTGAACTTCAAGGCTAGAGGTAAGTGTTTGATCTATCCTAGCTTGAGGGAATATGATTTATGTGCTAATTTCTATGTGATCGAGTGCGATGTATGGGCTGTGGTGACGACATCCATACACTGGCGTATAGCATGACCGCGAGTCTTTTGTTGGTATCTATTGTGGGATGTTTTTAAGATGAAATCTTGAACCGTTGCCGGGTTGTGAAATTGATCACTGTTTTCCCTTGCCGGGACTTTGTTGTAAAGTTGATTATTGTTTCCTTTGCCGGGGCCTTGTTGTGACGATTATTGTGTCCCTTGCCGGGACGGTTCATGATTATTGTTTTTATTCTTTTGCCCTTAACTGTGATTGTTATTTGGGTGAGGAAGAGTGATAATGCACGAAGGGTGATGCCATGCTTGTTTTACTGATTTTTGCACGAAGGGTAATGCCGTGCCTTGTTTTATTGATTATGCACGAAGGATCATGACGTGCCTTATATTATTGATTATGCACGAAGGTTAATGCCGTGCCTTGTTATTAATTATGCACAAAGGATCATGCCGTGCCTTGTGATATTGATTATGCACGAAGGAACATTCCGTGCTGTTGTTATTTGAACCATGGACGAAGGATCTTGCCGTGCCATGGATGTGAGGATGAGAGTAAAAGCACGAAGGGTGATGCTGTGCAACTATTTGATATTCTTTGTTTTGATATAAACTGTTTCCATTAGACTTTGATTTTCATTACTGATTTATTGATGTTGTTGATTGTTGTGTTTTCCCCTATTATGATACTTCTTGTTTAATTTGTTATTTGGTATTCCTGTTATCTTCTGGTGTACATATATAGAACTGCACAGGTTTATGTGAGTGTCTGGTCCTAGGCTTGTCACTACTTCGCTGGGATAGGCCAGGCACTTACCATCACACGGGGTCGGATTGTGCTGATACTGCACTTCTGTGCATTTTTGCACAGGTCCAGGTTTCGAGCAGGAGCAGCAGTAGCAGTAGAGTATATTCGTGGGAGTTGAGCATTCCGAGACTGAGGTAGCTTGCAGGCGTCCGCAGGCCCGGTGTATCTTCTATTTACTTATACTATTTGCTGTGGTCTCATTGTTCCGAGACAGACATATATTTATCATTTTCTTTCAGACCATTATGTGTAGTATTCATTAGTAGTTCGTGAGTTGGTGACTCCACGTCTTGGGTAGAGGATTTCATCAGTGTTTTACCTTAGTATTATTTATCTCTATGTTGAAAGTCTTCCGTGTTTATTAAATTGAATAATTATTTCTCTTGTTAGTAAGTATGAGTTTAAAAATAATGATGTGAACATGATAATGTTGAATGAATTGGCTTGCCTAGCTACCACGAGTAGGCGCCATCATGATCCCGATGACGGGGGAAAATCCGGGTCGTGACATTCATGAACCTTCAATTAATGATGAGGCGGAATCAGAATCGTTACAGAATCCTCGTGAACAGTTATGATTATCAATTATAACAGATCATAATACCATTAAAACTCATAATGATGTAGCCATAAATGGAAGGAAACATTATATTTGTAAACCACTATATAAGAGGAGAGAATTTCACTTGTAAGGACATTTGAGGCAATATTGAAATATACACTTTACTTTTCTGCTTTCTCGAAATTCTCTGCTTTGACTTTGTAATTAATTAATTCCTTAATTATTCTTATTATTTTCATTTGATACCGGTGAGAAAGTGAAGCTAAACTTGGTTATCAGTAACCCATATTCTTGTAAAATTAGACTTTGACCGAAAGATATATTTTTTGTTAAATAAATTAGTCTCATTACCTGGAAACTGATAATCTTTTCACTTTCCAAACTCATTTTTCTGTCAAAAAATCATGTCGACTGCCAACAATAACAACCAACCAAACTAACATAATCAATAGGAGGGAGGAACTCCAATCCCTTCACCTCAAAGTTCTCCTCGACAGTCCCGGGAGGGGACACCTCAAAGATCAACATCACACACGAATGATCAACAATGAGATGAGCAAACTGCTAAGGACGCATTAAAATAGCTAGTTGCGGAACACGTCAACAATTCTCTTCAAGCTTTTGTTAGTGGATTGCCAACTGTGTCACCAACTCCACCTCCAAATAATACTGCAATTATCGAAAACCCATGCTTGGGAATTGTTAATTTAGGAAGCGAAGGAACTCCCAACAAATCTCACGATGGAAGGTCAGGTACACCAAATGATTTTGATTTACAAAGTTTAGTACTAACTTTGCAGAAGCAGATCAAGAAGCAGAATGATTTCATAGAACAAATACCTGGTGTGCCACCCGTGATTAAAGAAGTGAATATTGATAAATATTCACAACAACCGTGGAAGCCAACTGCAGCACCCTTACAAATTCCAAAGAAGTTTAAAGTGTCCGATATTTCAAAGTATGATGGAACAACAGACCCACGAAATTATGTAACCGCGTTTACAAATGGCATGAAAGGCAATGATTTAACCAAGCAAGAAATTAAGTCGGTGCTGGTCAAAAATTTTGGCGAAACACTCATGAAAGGAGCACTAATATAGTATTCGTTTTTACCAAAAAATTCAATTGATTATTTTTCTGAGCTTGCAGATTCATTTATAAAAGCACACTCAGGAGCTCAAAAATTTGAGAAGAGAATGAAAGACATCTTTAAAATAAAACAGGGAAATACGAAGCTACTCAGGGAATTTGTGAACAGATTTCAACGTGAAAGAATGATGTTACTGCGGTACATGATAATTGGGCGACCATGGCGTTTGCACGTAACTTAAATCAGAAAAGCTCAGAAGCCATGAGGATACTCAAGGAAAGCTTATGATAATTCCCTGCTACAACTTGGAATCATGTTTACAGCAGGTATAGTAGAAAGCTGCGGATAGAGTAAGACACTATCTGTCACGATCCAGATTTTTCACCATCGGAATTGTGATGGCGCCTACTCGTAGTAGTTAGGCAAGCCAAATTACTCACTGTTTTTATAAATAAAACCATCCTGTTGTCAATTTAATAGCTTGAATAATAATAATAACAATAGCTGCGGAAGTCTAATTTTTAAGTTTGAAATAAATATGAACTGCTCAACAATATCCTCTACCCAAGATTTGGTGTCACATACTCACGAACCACTAAGAATAACTACATATAATGGTCTGAAAGAAAAATAACAATTGTCTGTCTCGAAACAATGAGACTACAATATAAATGAAAAGCATAAGAAGATACGCCGGGCTTGTGGACGCCTACAATCTACCTCAGTCTCGTAGTAATAAGATCCTGCTATCGAACTACTGCTGCTGTTGCTGCTCAAAACCTGGACCTGTACAAAAATACACAGAAGTGTAGTATCAGCACAACCGACTCCATGTGCTGGTAAGTGCCTAGCCTAACCCCGGCAAAGTAGTTACTGTCACACCTCCCTTTTTTTTAATACTACAATACCCGTGAGGGCACAAAGGAGTTTTTTCCAATTTAAGGACAGTCAGAACAGGATTAGTTATTTAAGTTTTCAGAGTCGCCACTTGAGAATATAATGGTGTCCCAAATCACCTGTTTAATCCCGAACCGTGGAAAGTTTGACTATGTTACAGTCTGCGAACTAGAAATCCAAATAAGGAATTCTGTTAACCTAGGAGAAGGTGTTAGACACTCCCGGATTCCGTGGTTCTTGCACGGTCGCTCAACTGTTATTTTTGATTTTATCTGATTTCAATTGTATATATTAATCATGTGCATTAGTATTCCGCTTTTGGATTTTAAGAATTGCAGCATCGTGAAAATGCATCCTTGACCATACCGTACCAGTACGCCTGTGGCTTTGGATATATTTCAACTTCATTGGGAGTAGGATTTGGGTCATATAAATGTGCACCCGTTCATGAGAATGTATATTAAAATTGTGCCTAATGGTGTCTATTCTTCGTTACTTTGGGAAAGATCGTGGAATTAGCTAAACGATCCTTTCGAGTCTAATGATTTTATAATTTATTGAGGACCCCGTGCGTTTTTGCCCTATAACGAGGCTTATCTCATCCCAATTTTTTAAAGTCAAATATATTGTGTACTATGTTTTCTAATACTATTTCCCCCCTATTTAACATAACTATTAATAATGTTTGACTATATATTTACATCCAGGCCACTATGTATTTTGGGCCTGGAAATCGTATCCAACACAAAAGGGGAACGTACAGAAGTCCATTGGGCTAATTAGAACCCAATTCGTATTATTATATCTGTTGCACTCAGGCTCATAGGCCATAGTGATTGAATCTGGGCCTCTTTTCGTAACCAGGCTCAAATCATTGGTAGATCCAAAGCATGTTCAAATATTTTTACTGAATTAATCACAGTTGTAAACAAATATTGTAACTTTAATATAAAAAATTAACCTGAAATATTAACATAATTTCGTTTGTATATTACTATTTAGCTATCAAACTAATTAAGTCTGAGTTTATCAGTCGAAATACATATATATATATACTCATACAATGCAGAACTATCTTATTATTTTGTTTAATTGGATATGCTAAAATAGATCTATAGTTGACATATTCAGATTAAGTCCTGAATTTCATTTCATGTTTTTAAGTTTCTATTTCATCTCATGATTCTGAATTTAATGCGAGTTATAAAGCTAGTGTAAATAAATCAGGATCACAAACAGAATTCAAATATAAATTATTTCATGTTTTTTTTTTCATTAACAACTATTGATTCAAAACTTAACTGACAATAAGTATTACATTTCTAGTTTAAGAACAGATGAAAATTTACAAGTCATTCCAGTAGATTTTAACAGTTTACGAATCTGTGACCTAGGTGATTATTTTAAAATTGATCTACCTTGAATTATCCTACACGAATATCTAAACTACTACTAAAGAGAAAATAAGCATAAATCAGAGTTCAAAGTTCATGTAGTCCCAAATTATACATTTGATCCTAACGAATTACATAACTCTAAGGCATTTATAGCTAAAATATGAACAGGATAAAAAAAATAGCAAAACTCTACTGATGATTTCATATCTTCACAACTCTAATTACATCCTCGAAGATCAGGAATGTACCTGGTCAAGTTGAGAGGAAAACGATGAGTTCTAGGGAAGTAGAAAGCCGGGAAGATCAGTAATAGGCAACAATCCAAGTAACAACAACAATGAATGCAATATAACACAGCTACAAGCTCGATTTTCAGAGTAGAAGACCCAATAAATTCAACCAAAATAATGAAGAACAACGAACATAAATCCAAAATATCACTCGAACAGCAGCAATGTAACAGTAACAATGTTTTTAGTGTATTTTTTGATTTCAGATCTTCTGAACCTTTTTTCAATATGGCCTAAATGGGCCTATTTATAGAGTAAAAATGATAGGGAAATTTGACTTAGATATTCAGATTTCCCACCCCTACTCTTTTTAATTATTTTCAGTTTGGTATATGTGAATTAACCGTGAATACACTTGGACCCCTGCTAGAAGGTTCTAGGGTATTCTACATTATTCTATTTAGGCGTAATTGCCTTTTATTACCCTCACTTGATAGTATTTCCTACCTATTTTCCCTTTAGTTATACCTAGAATGCCCTTTATTACTTAACTAATTACATTAGAACCTGACAGCTTTGCCTTTTATACCCCTACCCCTTTTGATTAATTACAGAACACCATTTATCCATTCCCAATTTAACCCTTGTGCTTTATTCTATTTACCCGACTAACCTTTAATTAATTAGACTCTTAAAGTCAAAATTGGATTTACACAAATAACTACAACTAAACAGTCTTTCAGTCACAGTCAAACTAAGACTAAGTAACAAAGTCTTAGTTGCAGAAATAACCAACATTTAAACAATCTTACAAAATAGCCCTAATACGACTAATTAATCAGAAATTCAGAAGAGTCAAGAGTCAAAATTACACTATGATGATAACCAGCATTAGACATTCTTATAGATATAGCCATATTATGATTACACATTCAATTAATAGGACTTAGAGGAACAAATTGATAATAGGTTGAATCCAATTAACAGAACACTCAATCAAGAATCTAGACCTATTGAGTAAAAACCCTAAGTGTCTACAAAGCAAGCAATTCAACTAGTGACTTAATCAGAAGAAATGTTTATAGCATGTGGACCCATAGTCGATTTTATGAACAAACAAAGAGAACTTTGAGCATGCAACAGACTCAGAATAGCAGGAAATTAACAGATAATAAAGACAAACATAAACAAATATACTCAGTGGAGAAAAATTAGGATTTTTGGGATACTTAGCTTTTATGTGTGTCTTTTCCTTTTCTTTTTCTTTCTTTCTTTCTTTCTTTCTTTCTTTCTTTCTTTCTTTCTTTCTTTCTTCTTTTTCTTCATTTTCTTTCTTGTTCTTGATTTTCCGGCATTTCAGAAGGTCCTAATACCATTTTCTTGGTTAAACAGACTCCTCGAGTCATTTTTGTAAGAAATACTCTTGGAAGAGGATTATTGTGTGACAAGAAAGATTGACCGGGGATGTCACTCACCGTATAGGAGCGGGGTGGTTGAAGTGGAGGCTCGCATCAGGAGTCTTGTGTGACAAGAAAGTTCCACAGAAACTCAAGGGGAAGTTTTATAGAGCGGTGGTTAGACCTGCCATGTTGTATGGGGTGGAGTGTTGGCCTGTGAAGAACTCTCATGTCCAGAGAATGAGAGTTGCGGAGATGAGGATGCTCAGGTGGATGTGCGGGCTCACCGGATTAGATAAGATTAAGAATGAAGTTATTCGGGAGAAGGTGGGGGTGGCCCCAGTGGATGAGAAGATGCGAGAAGCGAGACTCAGGTGGTTTGGGCATGTGCGGAGGAGAAGCCCTGATGCACCGGTGAGGAGTTGTGAGCGACTGGCGGTGGTTGGCGCGAGTCGAGGCAGAGGGAGGCCTAAGAGGTATTGGGGTGAGGTGATTAGGCAGGATATGGCTAGAATGGGGATTTCCGAGGACATGACCCTTGATAGGAAAGTTTGGAGGTCTAGTATTAGGGTTGTAGGGTAGGGCCTTCTAGAATTCTTAGTACTTCTGTTAGGGGCTGAGCGGGGTTTGGTAGCGATCTCTATAGTTAATTAATGTATTGTATTGTGCCTCTTATGGTAGTAACCGATTGGTATTATTGCATGTCATTCTACTTTTGGTTTTATGTTTAGATAATTATTTATTTGATTTATCCCGGATTTACTAACATTGTTTTGTTTTGTTTTGTTTGTTGATTTTCTCTCTCTTTTCTCTGAGCCGAGGGTCGGCCGGAAACAGCCTCTCTACCCTTTCGGGAAGGGGTAAGGCCTGTGTACGTATTACCCTCCCCAGACCCCACTTTGTGGGAACATACTGGGTAGTTGTTGTTGTTGTTGTTGTACTCTTGGAAGAGGATTAGGGGTTTGATATGGTGGTTTTGGGGTTAGGGGTGTTAGCCGGAGTAGGGTTTCGGCGAATTTTTTTTTAAGATTCAAGACGATTGGGGCTTATTCGAGGGCTTTTGCCTAATGGGGGTTAAATAGGATGAAGAGATGGTCCTAGGGATGTTAATGGTGAAGGGTGATTCAAAAGGTGGTGGTCGCCGGCTAGAGTTCCGACGACCTGTTTTTCAAGATTTGAGATGAAGGAGAGGTTTTTGGCCGAACTAAGGTGATGGGGGTGAAAGAGGAGGAGGAATAGTTTCAGGGGTATGGAGGCTGGTCGGTGAAGATGACCAGAATCGAACCACCGGTAGGGTTCCAGTGGCCCAAGTGGAGAGAAAGAAGAAGATAGGGGCGGCTAGGGTTTTTGGTGGGGAAAAGGTAACAGGGGAAATGAATACAATACACGCTAAGTGTATTGGTATATTAAAATGTGAGGATGATTTCCAACCATTAGATCAAGCCAGATTGAAAGGCTAGGATTCATTTTCTATCAAACGATAGCGTATAGTTAAATGAGTCCCTCAATTTCGTCCGTTAGATTAACCAAATGAATGGTCCTGATTGTTTTTAGACTAACGACGTCATTCCACTTATTAGGCAACCGCTGTTCCTGGGCCGTTTGATCAATTGATCAACGCTCCAGATCATTTTTTTAAAACGGTGTAGTTTGAATTATTACAGGCAGGCCGGTCATTTAGTTTTTCGGCCTGGCCTGTGTATAGTATACTTGGGCCACTGAATTGCCCACCTTATGTATTTGGTATATTTTTTTGTATTTTCTTTTATTTCTCTTTGTATTTTATTGTATTTTTGTATTATATTTCTTATTTATTATATATTTTCTATATTTTTATTACCACTGTATTAATTATCTCTTTGTATTTTTTTTAATTTTTCTAGAATTAAGAGTAATTTTCTTGTACTTTGGTATTTTATAATTAATACAAAATGTATTTTGTTTTAATTTTTTTTGCTTTATTTTCAAAAACCGAACACTGGAATTTCTACACAATGATCAACAAGTTTCACACCGAAAATCATTTTTATATATTGTTTTGGATTAGTTTGCTTGGGGCAAAAATCACGTGCTCACAACTGCCCCTCTTTGCTCGGGAACACGCAGAGTTTCAGTGCAAAGACAAGTGAGCGGTAATGAGGGATTTTTGTCCATTCGCATATTCCGTGTGAAGCATTTTTGAAAGTTTTGACCGCATCCTGCTTCAAGGATTGCCTACATATCCTGGGCTAAACAGGAATCAGGTCAGTGTATTTCTGGAATGTCTGGTAGTTAAAAACTACTAGAGAGCCGTGACTCTATTGTTATTACTCGTTATTGCTGCCTGTTGATCTTCTTATTACAGCATGGTAAACATAAAAGAAACTAGGCTAAACTATGCTCTATGATTTACAAAATCCTAGCTATATCTTCTAACTGGTTTTTGTGTTTCATTTGTATCTTGCATAACTTTTTATTGTATCCTTTCTTCGAGAGGACTCTTGCTTACAACTTTCTTTATATGTAATCCCTTATTCTCCAGGTGGGCGCTTGCTTGCAAAACTTGAAAAGTATTCCCTTGTTCTTCAGGTGGGCGCCTGCTTGCAAAACTTGAAAAGTATTCCCTTGTTCTTCAGGTGGGTGCCCGATTACAAAAACTTGAAAAGTATTCCCTTATTCTTCAGGTGGGCGCCTGCTTATTATTAAAATAAAGAAAAATATTCTGCCCCAGTATGGGAGATATATCATGCTATTAAATGTCAGCTTTAAAAAGAAGAATTTCAACTTGAAAAATATTCCCTTGTTATCCAGGTGGGTGCCTGATTGTAAAAAACTTGAAAAATATTTCCTTGTTATCCAAGTAGGCGCCTGATTGCACAAAACTTAAAAAATATTCCCTTGTTATCCAGATGGGCACCTGATTGTAAAAAAAAAACTTAAAAAATATTTCCTTGTTACCCAGGTGGGCGCCTGATTGTAAAAAATATTCCCTTGTTGTCTAGGTGGGCGCTTGATTGTAAGAAACTTGAAAAATATTCCCTTATTATCCAGTTGGGCGTCTGATTGCAAAAAACATGAAAAATATTCCCTTGTTATCCAGGTGGGTGCCTGATAGTAGAAACTTGAAAAATATTTCCTTGTTATCCAGGTCGGCGCATGATTGTAGAAAACTTGAAAAATATTCCCTTGTTATCCAGGTGGGCGCCTGATTGTAAAAAAACTTAAAAAATATTCCCTTGTTATCCAGGTGGGCGCTTGATTGTAAAAAAAACAACTTGAAAAATATTCTCTTGTTATCCAGGTGGGCGCCTGATTACAAAAAACTTGAAAAATATTCTCTTGTTATCCAGGTGGGCGCCTGATTGCAAAAAACTTCAAAAATATTCCCTTGTTATCCAGGTCGGCGCCTGATTGCAAAAACAAAACTTGAAAAATATTCCCTTGTTATCCACATGGGCGCCAGATTGTACAAAACTTGAAAAATATTCCCTTGTTATCCAGGTGGGCGCCTGATTGTACAAAACTTGAAAAATATTCCATTGTTATCCATGTGGGCGCCTAATTATAAAAAACTTAAAAAATATTCCCTTGTTATCCAGGTGGGCGCCTAATTGTAAAAAAAAACTTGAAAAATATTCCCTTGTTATCCAGGTGGGCGCCTGATTGCAAAAAACTTGAAAAATATTCCCTTGTTATCCAGGTGGGTGCCTGATTACCAAGCTTTTGCGCTCCATGGTCTATCCACATTGGTCACATTCACTTTAAAGTGATTAGTAAGAATTTAAATATTTTGTCCCTGTTCTAATAAATGAACAGTTTGTTAGTATAAAAAATAGTGGTTAGCCGCTGGCATTCTTGTTAACCTTGCTTCTACTTTTGAATTTTATTTCATCTTGCTTTTGTACTGCCTTGCTGTAACTTCTGGCTATTTTCCAACAATTCTCTGAACCAACTTTCCTTGTAACTCTTGTTGTTTCTCCTTTTCTTTTGACTATATATTTTCCCCCTGTTCTTTGATGGACCCCAATCTCGTTGTGCCATACAACTAAGAAGCTGGTAATTAGCTTACAACTGTCAATGTCTTGTAGACAGATTTCAAGAAAATGAAATGCAATGACCCCAAAGTTTTTGAGGGTAGGAATATTTTCAAAATAAAAGGATGAGACTTATCTGAGTGGGAGACTGATTCCTTTGATCATGCCATGCATTCGGGCTAATCGACCCAGTCTATCCAACCAAATCAACTGCCACTTGCCAACTGTTACGTCTCCCTTTAAATTTCGATTGACTCAAACTTTGCTTGTTTTGTTGATTTCTTCCCACAAAATGCTTTCTCACTTTCGCCTTACGGTGCCCGTGAGGATTTTCACCAATAAAGCTCTCTCATTTTATTTCTCTCAGCTCGCGTCACCTTACGGTGCCCGTGAGGGTTTTCACCAGTAAGACTCTCTCATTTTATTTCTCTCAGCTCGCGTTGCCTTACGGTGCCTGTAAACGCGTGATTTTTGACCCTCCCCGAGATTTTTTATATTTTTAGCGTAAAATATTTAGTTTAGTTTTAATATAGCTATTTTAGCTAAATTTGACTCTTTTACTTTATTTTTACCTCAAAATGAAAAAATAACAAAAATATGGTTTTATTAATGTTTCGTAGTCATTTTAAACTTGAAAAATACAAAAATAGTACTTTATATTTTTTATCTTTTTATAAAAAACGAAAATAATAAAAAATAGTTTCATTAATATTTTGTAGTTATTTTAAACTTGAAAAATATAAAAATAGTACTTTATATTTTTATCTTTTTATAAAAACGAAAATAATAAAAAAATAGTTTCATTAATATTTTGTAGTTATTTTAAACTTGAAAAATATAAAAAATAGTTTTATTTTAATTATAAGTATTATAGTTATTTTGATTACCTAGGATTAATTAAATAACACCATTCTCGGTTCCGGGCGAAGAATAATATTCGGGTTCAAACTACTCGGTTTTATAATTTTTCGGACCTAGCCCATAATAATCCGAGTCCACCACACATGTGGGGGACACGGACAAAACCAACCCATACCCACACATGCACACACTATAGGGACAACACATAATGGGGGATGGGAGAATAACTAGAAAATGACAAAAGAAAAATAAAAACAAAAGAAAAAAGACAAAAAAAAATGATACAAAATGAGACTACTATTTTGTTTCTTCATTTAAAAGAGAGGACTCACGTTTTTGATGCAAGGAAAAGAAAAAGGCTACTGGGGTAACAATCTGGAAGAGAGGGGGCGAAAATCAGAGGTTCAAAAAACAGAGAGACAAAAATTGTGTTGTATGCTTCTTCTTAACAGAGACGGGGGTATACACGATATATGCTGGATATACAGTCAATATACACGGACGACCACTGCCTCTAGCTCATCATTACCAGCTTTTCGTTCGGCGTCCAGCGTCACTTCACGACCATCCATAAACGACCAGCCACAGTCCAATCGACCACCCCAATCCTTCTCCATCGCCAACCAGCAGCAACCATACGCACAGTCCAAGCCCGTCGCCCACTAGCGAACCACCAGCTCCCTCCGTCGATGTTCGTCGTCCGACGAGGTACAACTTCGAGTCGAGGTCGTCGTTTGATTCGAGTTCTGTCCGGAGAGGTCGAGGTTTGAGATCGTCATAAAAGGTTCGTTTTCTCGTTGTGTACGTTGAAAATATGCAGAAATAAAGGTGCATGTTCTTTTCCGATATTGTTCTTCTCGTTAATATTTTGGATCGTTTCGCATTTGATTTAGTTTCGTATGATTCAGATTATTTTTTTTGTAAATATATGATTCTGTTGAACATGCAATTTTACAATTAATGGTGGTCTTGTAGTGTCGAAATTAGCTAATGAAAATAACTAATCCTTCACATGCTCGCTAACTAGTTATGCTTCTTTTGTTTATGTAGTTGCTCGTCGTAGTCTTGAATTTGCTCACTTAGTTATCTACTCGTATGTTTACTCGAATTGGTTATAGTTGAGCATGATTTTGTCACCTTATCGAAATTGGTTCCTTATTCCTCAACCGAACGGCGGAATTAGATTAAAGGAATCGGGGGTGTATTTCATGTGACCCGACTCCAATTTTGAACAAGGTTAAATAAAGCGTGTCATGGACCACGGGCGCATTTCATGTAGCGTGGTTTGCAACATGTTCTAAATAATCTCGAATTAATTCTTAAATGAATATCGCGGAATGTAGTTCTCTTTTAAATCAGAATTAGAGGTGTGCCTCGCCTAACAAAATTATACAAATTGCGGGGCCCTTATAAATGTATATATATAAAAATACTTAGACTTCGGGATCAACCGTATAGCGAATTTTACGGTGTTCTCCAAAGATAATAAATGCGTAGTTGCTTTAATCACGTATTCTAGTACTACCTTCTCAAATACGGGTGCACATTTATGTGACCCAAATCTAAATCTCAATGAAGTCGAAACGTGTCAAAAGTCACGGGTGCACTAGTGCAACGTGGTTCGAGATACGTTTCCACTGCGTTGTAATTCATTTAAAACAATAAACAATAAAAGGGTAATGAGCCCTTAAACAATAAGCGAGACGAGCCTCGCCAAAATAACCCGCAAATTGCGGGGCCCTCAACAGACGATTATTACGAAAAATGTTTAGATTCCGGGATGTGCTGTTTAGCGGATTCCACGTCCTTTCCCGAACACAAAACGCGTTAGTATCTTTAGGCGCGTATTTAATAATCTTATCTCCTTAAACTCGAGTGCACATTTATGTGACTCAAATCCAAATCTCAACGGAGTCGAAATGTGTTGACAACCACGGGTGCACCGGTGCGACGTGGTTCGAGATACATTTTCACAACGTTGCAATTCTTTGTTAAAATAATAATAATAATAATTCTTATAATAATAATAATAATCAAAAGCGGTTAAAAGTTAAAATTTGCACAGAGGTTAAAGCACATTATAAAATCAGATAAAGAGGCCAAATACGATGATTGAGCGACCGTGCTAGAACCACGGAACCCGGGAATGCCTAACACCTTCTCCCGGGTTAACAGAATTCCTTATCCGGATTTCTGGTTCGCGGACCGTAATATAGAGTCAAACCTTTCCTCGGTTCGGGATCAAACCGGTGACTTGGGACACCATTATTTTTCCAAGTGGTGACTCTGAATTAAATAAGTTGATCCCGTTTCGATTGTCCTTTAATTGGAAAAACTCCCTCATGCTCCCGGGGCGCTCCAAAAGGAGGTGTGACAGCTCTGGCGACTCTGCTGGGGACTAAAACCCAGAACTTCGGTTCAGGGTTTAAGAATTCGAGCTCAGTTAAATTGTTGTTTTTGTCTATATCTGATTTTATTATATGTTTAATTAATGTGCTATATGTTTACCGCTTTGATACTAGTTGCACTGTATATACAAACTGCTATATGTTTACCGCTTTGATATTATCTTGAACTGTATATATAAACTGCGCCGAAACCCTTCTCTTCTCACCTATGGGGATGTGCTCACTGGTTGAGACTCCCTATTCTGTTAGTGTCATACCCCGAAATAATAAAGAGGCTCGGAAAGTTTCTAAGCCGGTTGGCCTTTTGGTTCCCGGAAAGGAGCTCCTTCCTCAACTCGAGTTGTCCGCTCGGGTACACAGTCTAGAACACATACCCATGTTTTAAACTTAGAATAACGTGACTTCATGCCGGATCCCTAGTAGGAACGCTTATTTGCATCATGTTGCATTTGACTTAGGGGACTCAACACAGGGGTTGGGTCCGTCTAGGACAGGTGACCCGGTAATCAAAGACCGAGCATATTATATGTTACATTTATTCGTCTTGTATTATTATGCTGGTTGGTTAAATTCTTGAAAACAAAAAGAAAGAAATTTGGAACAGAAAAATATCAAAAATATTGACGAAATGCTGTCGAAAATTTGAAAATTTGAAAAATAGGAAGAGCAATTTTGTTGAAATAATTGGTCATAAAATAATCCGACCGAACTACGCAGGTTTGATTCTCGCCATTAGGTGGGATACGTAGGCAACCCTCATCGGGTCCAACCACCCCTTCAAAAAATAAAAAATCAAAAAAAAATGTCGAAGTTTTAGTTTTCAATAAAATCAAAGTGATGCTGTTTTTGAAAATAGCCGAATGTTCCAAAAGGACACCGGAAGGCTGTTTTTGCAAAAATAACCACTTTGAATCATTTTTAATAATTTGCAGCCACAACCTTGAAATATTCCTTGTGGAAATATTGCAAGGCCATAGCCGCAAAATCAAGTCCGTGTTCACACCCCTTTTGCAAAAATAACCAAAAAATGTCAAATTTTTTATTTTGTTATAAATAAGTCGGGTGATGCTATTCTTGCTCAAAATATGCCGAATGTCCCTCAAATAGACACCGGAAGGCCGTTTTTGCAAGAATAGCCACTTTGAGTCATTTTAAATAATTTGCGGGCATAGCCTTGAAATATTCCCTCGCGAAAATATCGAAAGGCCGTATCCGCAAAATTAAGTTTGAGTCATCACTCAACTTTTAAAAAATATCCACTTTATCAAATAAGCCATTGCATGGCCGAAATTTTGCTGAAATAGCCATATTTTTGCATTTTTAAATTTCTCAGTCTTGTGTTGGCCTGTGTCGGTGCTGAACGATGCCCCATAGGCCGGGGATAAAAATTTTGAATTTGCATCTTCTTAAATAAAATTTTGCAAAAAGAGCCACTTTGCCTAAATAAGCCATTACATGGCCAATTTATGAAAAATAGTCTTGTGTTGGTTTATGGTGATGCCGAACGATGCCCCATGAGCCACAAGATAAAAAAAAATTCAAGTTTATCTTTCTTAAATAAATTTTGCAAAAATAGTCATTTTGTCAAATAAGCCATTATGTGGCCAATTTTGTAGAAATAGTCATAGTTGACACCAGAAATATTCTTTTTCTTGTAGAAATTTCCTACACAAGTTTGTAGTTGGAGTCGGCTTCTATAATTTTCCTTCAAAAAAAAAAAAATCAAATAAACATTTCTTTATTTCTTGCATTAATTTGCAAGAACTACGCTCGATCTGATTCATGCGGGGTCATGATACGTAGGCAATCTCCATAAGATTCGACCACAACTGTATATGTATATATAATATAAAATAAAAAAAGAAATAAAAAAATAAAAATAAAAAATTTGATAAGGACTGTCCGAGTCCATTCTAACATGTTTTGTCTTGAATTGTAAAGTAAGTAGAAGGTGGTTGGTTTGTGACAAGCGGACAACGCAAGATCCCCGAAAGATGGTACAGGAGGAAATAACCCAAAGATTGAAAAGCTTAGAACAACGGTTGAAAAACACGCACGGGTTGGCAAGGTCAAAAGAGTGTTGCTTTCAAAGATCTATGCTTGTTTCCCGATGTCCACTTGCCACCTGGTTTCAAGATTCCCAAATTTGAAAAGTATGATGGACATGGACATCCCATAGCCCATTTGAAAAGGTATTGCAATCAACTAAGGAGTCTCGGAAGAAATGAAGAATTGTTAATAGCTTACTTTGGGGAAAGCCTTACAGGAGTAGCCTCTGAATGGTTTTGGGATCAAGATGCATCTCGCTGGCACGTCTGGAACGACATGGCACAGGCCTTTGTCAAACAATTCCAATACAACATTGACATTGCCCTAGACCGCATTTTCCTTTCAAATCTGAAGAAGAAATCAAGTGAAAGTTTCAGGGAATATGCCCTTAAATGGAGAGAGCAAGCGGCTCGTGCTTAGCCACCCATGGATGACCATGAGTTAATCACTGTCTTCCTTCAGGCTCAAGAGCCGGATTATTTTCAGAACATGGTGTCTGCGGTTGGTCAATCCTTCTTGGATGTAGTTAAAATGGGAGAAATGGTAGCGAACGGTCTTAAGACAGGCAGAATTATAAGTCAAGCGGCTCTCAAGGCTGCAACTCAGGCTGTCCAATTTGAATCTAGTGACACGAATGAGAGGGATGAAGAAGTCATGATGATATTAGGGTCAAGAAGAGGTTCCAGAAGAGTACCTCGACGGTATGCGATGTCTCGACAAGTTTTCCATAATTCCCCTGAGCATTACTATCCACCTCCGAACCCACCATACCCAGTTGATTCACCCCAGTATGTTATTCAGCCATCAAATCATCCAAGAAAGCGAGCACGAGCATCACAAAATCTCTATCAGCCTCTGCAAAATTTCCAAATACCTTATAACCCACTTCCAAACCAATGGCATAGAAGGGAACCGAAGTTGAAGGATAATTTCACACCAATAGGAGTTTCCTATGAAAGCTTATTTGAGAAGTTAAAGCAACAGGACATGATTGCACCCATCCCTCCAAATCATGTGGACCCACGTGCAAGGAGCTTTGACCCATCTAAAAGGTGTGAATACCATTCCCATGCCTAAGGGGCACAACATGGAAAGTTGTCGGGATTTGAAAAGGGAAATAGAAAGGATGATCCAAGAAAGATTGATTGTGATTCATAACAGTGACACCCAGAATATCGCGCTGAATCTGTTACCTGCACCTGATGATACACACTTTCTGGCGGTGATGCCTGATGACATGGAATATGAGAATCCACTCGGGAATTTGCCGACCGAAATGAGAGAAGGCCATAGTGGTTCTGATAATCAAATTCGTGGCTAAATGTCAGGCTTATCAATTGGAGAGTCATTTGTGGTGGTTTATTTTGTTGTCATTTCTATTTGTCCGAGTTATTTCGGAATGGTAATCTGAATGTTGTTTTGTGGCTCAAACCTTTTATCCTTGTATTTTTCTTTTGATCATAGTGTCTCATCTAAAGGGGTCTAGGTTCGTTCTAAGTATTGTACCCCAGTTTTGTTTTTTGGTTGTTCGAGTTGTTGTTTTATCGGTTAATGCAATGACCTATTTTATATTATTTCTAGACATTTTCTGTTATTTAGTCCTCTCCCTCCTATAGTTCTTTTTCTGCTAGCTCTAGTGACATGACGTGCGCGCATAGTTCTGGCCTGATCTGAAAAGTTAATCACAAAACCATTGGGAGGTGATCGAGATATTTAAATTAAATAAGAACGGTTTGAGATTATTCGAAGGCCCGAGTCATGAGAAACTGGGGCAAGTAAAAGGAAACCGTTAAAGGCAAGCCGGCCAAAATTGACATGGGGTCGTTCATAATAATGAAAATGAGAGTGTTGCCCAACAGTGCTTTAAAGATATGACGAATATTAATTGTGTTGTTTACGCTTGGCATGTTTTGAAGATTGGAATGACGAAGGCATTTTGTTCTGCTATCCAAACACTTTATCCATCGTCAACCCTTTGAGCCTTACTTTAAATTCTTTCATACCCCTCCTTCGGAATTAGTTGCAAAGACTAGAAACACAAGTTTGAAAGGTAAGAGAAGAAATGGATAAAGAAAAATAAAGAAAAAAAAACAACAAAAAGAGATAAAGAAAAGAAAAAGAAAAATGTGTGAAAAAAAAACTTGAAAAAGAGGAATTGGGAACTACGTTTGACCTGATTCCTCAAAGAGGATACGTAGGCACTTCACAGCTCGGTCATAGTGTAAATAAAGAAATAAAAATCCCCAAGCTAGAAACTGGGGCAACAAAAGTTGTGTTTATAAAGGAAGATGTAGACTCCGAAGGTTGTAATTTTGAACCCATTTTGTTTTGTTTCGAGCCTTTAATACCATTTCTTTCAAGCCTTATCCAAATCCACATTACGGTCCAAAGAAAGACCTTTTGACCAATCTTTAAAAGAGGCCAAGTCAGGCAAATGAGAGAAGTCTTATCAGAACATAACACTCTGATTCCCATCAGAAAAGACTCGGATCTGCAGCAGAAGAAATATGAGAGAATCTTAGCAGTAGCACCACCAATCCCCAGCGCAAAAGTAACACAAATGAGAGAGTCTTAGCGGTGAAAACCTTCACAGGCACCATAAGGCGATGAAAGCTGAGAGAAAACCAAAATGAGAGAGGCTTGGTAGTGATAACCCCTCGGGCACTACAAGTCGAACGAATGTTGGAAATGAGATAGGAAAGCCCCAAGAGAAGATTACAAAAGGCGGTTTAACGACGGAGGGTAGGCTATATGTGCATGTCATGTCCATTAGAGTTGGTATCCACGTTTGATAGGGTTATTTTATAATTTTTCTTTTTAGAGAGTCACCCTCGTTTTTGTCTTTTATTCTGTTTCCTTTTATCTTTCTCCTTTCATAAAAATTCCCCAATAGAGTCTGTTTGTAAGAAATGACTTCAAAATTTTCCATCAGCTTTCCAATTATGCAAGATGGAATTTGATTGGTACACCCAAGTGGTATAAGTGAGGAGGGATTAAGCGCAAATCCAGTGTCCAGAAGGATATTCCCCAGCAATAGGAAATCGACAAAGGGGTGGATCGATGTGAAAAGGATATCTCAATGAAGGTTAATGACCTCGAGGCCAAGGCCAATGAGACTCAAAGGTCGGGAAATGCACATTCCTTAGATATGCCGCCAAAGAAGGGGAGATATCCCCAGCAGAAAGGTATTTTCAGTGACAAGGGTGAATAAAGAAAATGGTTCACCAGTAAAACATGCAAGGTCTTCACGAAGGGTCACTATTATAGGACTTCGGGTGGTCAGTGGAAAACCACGTGGAAAGGTTCGCGAATAAAGAGTCGTCAAGGAAGGCAGGGAAGCAAGAAAGGAGATATCCCCAGCAGAAAGGTATTTTCAGTGACAAGGGTGAATAAAGAAAATGGTTCACCAGTAAAACATGCAAGGTCTTCACGAAGGGTCACTATTATAGGAATTCGGGTGGTCGGTGGAAAACCACGTGGAAAGGTTCGCGAATAAAGAGTCGTCAAGGAAGGCGGGGAAGCAAGAAAGGAGAAAACTATCCCCAGCATGAATATCATCAAATGATAACATCCCCGGCAGGGTCTGACAATGAAACGCAGAGCAGGGAAAGAAGAGGAGAACCATCCCCAGCAAGAGCACCACAACCAGCCACCACATTTTAAAACTAACTAATTTTTCTTTGATTTGAAACAGGAAGAAGAGGGGTTGTTGGCAGAAAAGCATGCCACGAAGAAGATTCTCAAACTAGGGCAGAAAATTTTCTCCCGTTGCAAAAATTTTCTCGAAACCAAATACCTGGTTGGGGAAAGAAGCCAGATAACGCGAGGAAATGATATTTGAACCCGGTTGTCCCCAGCAGCTTTGAAAGAAAGAAAACAACAAGCTGTGATAGAGGAAATTATACCCCCAGCAGGCAGGACAAAACGAGGAAGCTTGCGTTCAGAAAGGCAAGAGGCCGGTACCACCCCCAGCAGTTTTCAGAAAAATGAAACACTGATTTCGAGATTTCCCCGGCAGCATTATATCCTACAAGTTTTTCAAGGGAGCGAAGCGCGAGCCCCGAAGGAGGTTTGGAAAGAGGAAGAAGGAAAAGGGATCCCCGGACAGGGTAATCCCCAGCTGATGACATTTCAATCCCCAACGATTTCGGGAGATAGGTTTTGAAGGAAGTAGAAAAGGAGGAAATAAAGAAGATTTCCCCAGCAGCATTATCCCCAGCAGGTAAGTAATCAATTCAAAGATATCCCCGGCAGTCAAGAGAAAATAACATGACCCAGGAGGAAAGCAATTCCGAAACAAGGTAATTCAGAAGAAAGGATGGCCCAAGAGACGATGCAGGAAGAAGAAAATGGTACAAGAAACAAAGGAAGGCGATAAGGATGGGATGAAATTAGTGAGTCGTAGTTGAAGTCAGGGAGCCCGCCTGAAGAATGGAGTGGCGATTTATTTTGAAGTTGTAGTTGAAGTCAGGGAGCCCGCCTGAAGAATGGAGTGGCGATTTATTTTGAAGTTATAGTTGAAGTCAAGGAGCCCGCCTGAAGAATGGAGTGGCAATTTATTTTGAAGTTGTAGCTGAAGTCAGGGAGCCCGCCTGAAGAACGGAGTGGCGATTTATTTTGAGTTATAGTTGAAGTCAGGGAGCCCGCCTGAAGAATGGAGTGGCGATTTATTTTGAAGTGGTAGTTGAAGTCAGGGAGCCCGCCTGAAGAATGGAGTGGCGATTTAGTTTTGAAGTTATAGTTGAAGTCAGGGAGCCCGCCTGAAGAATGGAGTGGCAATTTATTTTGAAGTTGTAGCTGAAGTCAGGGAGCCCGCCTGAAGAACGGAGTGGCGATTTATTTTGAGTTATAGTTGAAGTCAGGGAGCCCGCCTGAAGAATGGAGTGGCGATTTATTTTGAAGTGGTAGTTGAAGTCAGGGAGCCCGCCTGAAGAATGGAGTGGCAATTTATTTTGAAGTTATAGCTGAAGTCAGGGAGCCCGCCTGAAGAACGGAGTGGCGATTTATTTTGAGTTATAGTTGAAGTCAGGGAGCCCGCCTGAAGAATGGAGTGGCGATTTATTTTGAAGTGGTAGTTGAAGTCAGGGAGCCCGCCTGAAGAATGGAGTGGCGATTTAGTTTTGAGTTGTAGTTGAAGTCAGGGAGCCCGCCTGAAGAATGGAGTGGCGATTTAGTTTTGAAGTTATAGTTAAAGATAATTTAATAGGAAGTGAAAAAAAAGACAATTAGAGGTTTTAGATGAAAGCAACAAGAAGAATGAAGCAACAATTGGAAGATTTTAAGTAAGGCAACAATTTAGACCTAGTCTGAGGAATTATCTCCTAGCGTCAAAATCTTAGTCTGATGAATCTTTCTCCTAAGATATCAAAATCTCAATCCGATGAATCTTTCTCCTGAGATCGCAACAATTTAGACCTAGTCGGAGGAATTATCTCCTAGCGTCAAAATCTTAGTCTGATGAATCTTTCTCCTAAGATATCAAAATCTTAGTCTGATGAATCTTTCTCCTAAGATCACAATGATTTAGACCTAGTCGGAGGAATTATCTCCTAGCGTCAAAATCTTAGTCTGATGAATCTTTCTCCTGAGATCACAACAATTTAGACCTAGTCTGAGTAATTATCTCCTAGCGTCAAAATCTTAGTCTGATGAATCTTTCTCCTAAGACATCAAAATCTAAGTCCGATGAATCTTTCTCCTGAGATGGTAATCATTCGATCTATACATTTCAAGTTTTGGTAATCAAGTGCCCACTTGAAGAATGGAATGGCAATTTATATTCGAAGTTTGTTGTTGAAGTCAGATGCCCGCCTGAAGAATGGAATGTCGATTTATGATTAGAGTTTGTTGTTGAAGTCAGAAGCCCGCCGGAAAAGCAGAACTACGTCTCAGTTTCCAAGATTTGATAAGGATAGTGAACAATCGAAAAGTGAGAGTGTAACGGAAATCCCCCGCATGAATCAGGAGGAAGGCAACAAGGATCGGAAAAGATAGATTCAGACTTCGAAGGATAATAGTTCGAAGATCACAAGTAAGGGAATTCACTTCGGAGTGCAATGCAAGTTAGCAACAAAAGAAGCTTGCGACCAGAATGCAAGTCAACAGTCCGAGATGATCAATAGAAGTCAGTCACAATGAAAAAAGGCAAGGAGTTAATCCAAGTGCAGAAGTTGATGAAAGATGTGGTGTGCTCAAGACATGGATTGGAAAAAACGAAACAAAAAAGGAAAAAAAAACAAAGAAAGAAAGGAAACAAGAAAGAAAAACGGAGACAAAGGAAAGAGAAAGGATTTTGAAAACGAAACAGAGAAGATTGAAAACAAAAGAAGATTGAAAACAAAACAAGATTGAAAACGGAAAACAAAGAAAAGGAAAGAAGAACAGAGAAGAAGAAACACGGCAGAAAGAAGAAAAGAGAGACCACTGTTCGGTCATCTCTTCATTTTGATTCGAGTTACAATTTCAGTCGAGGTCGTCGTTTGATTCGAGTTCTGTCCGGAGAGGTCGAGGTTTGAGATCGTCATAAAAGGTTCGTTTTCTCGTTGTGTACGTTGAAAATATGCAAAAAATAAAGGTGCATGTTCTTTTCCGATATTGTTCTTCTCGTTAATATTCTGGATCGTTTCTCATTTGATTTAGTCTCGTATGATTCATATTATTTTTTTTGTAAATATATGATTCTGTTGAACATGCAATTTCACAGTTAATGGTGGTCTTGTAGTGTCGAAATTAGCTAATGAAAATAACTAATCCTTTACATGCTCGCCAACTAGTTATGCTTCCGTTGTTTATGTAGTTGCTCGCCGTAGTCTTGAATTTGCTCACTTAGTTATCTACTCGTATGTTTACTCGAATTGGTTATAGTTGAGCATGATTTTGTCACATTATCAAAATTGGTTCCTTATTCCTCAACCGAACGGCGGAATTAGATTAAAGGAATCGGGGGGGGGGGTGTATTTCATGTGACCCGACTCCAATTTTGAACAAGGTTAAATAAAGCACGTCATGGACCACGGGTGCATTTCATGTAGCGTGGCTTGCAACATGTTCTAAATAATCTCGAATCAATTCTTAAATGAATATAGCGGAATGTAGTTCTCTTTTACATTAGAATTAGAGGTGTGCCTCGCCTAACAAAATTATACAAATCGCGGGGCCCTCATAAATATATATATATATATATATATATATATATATATATATATATATATATATATATATATATATAAATATTTAGACTTCGGGATCGACCGTATAGCGAATTTTACGGTGTTCTCCAAAGATAATAAATGCGTAGTTGCTTTAATCGCATATTCTAATAATACCTTCTCAAATACGGGTGCACATTTATGTGACCCAAATCTAAATCTTAACGAAGTCGAAACGTGTCAAAAGTCACGGGTGCACTGGTGCAACGTGGTTCGAGATACGTTTCCACTGCATTGTAATTCATTTAAAACAATAAATAATAAAAGGGTAATGAGCCCTTAAACAATAAGTGAGACGAGCCTCGCCAAAATAACACGCAAATTGCGGGGCCCTCAATAGATAGTTTTTACAAAGATGCTTAGACTCCGGGATGTGCCGTTTAGCGGATTTCACGGCATTCCCAAAATAATAACGCGTTAGTATCTTTAGGCGCGTGTTTAATAATAATATATTCCTAAACTCGGGTGCACATTTATGTGACCCAAATCCAAGTCTCAACGGAGTCAAAATATGTTGACAACCATGGGTGCACTGGTGCGACGTGGTTCAAAACGCATTTTTCACGACGTTGCAATTCTTATTAAAAATAAAAATTAAAAGCGAATTACTAATAAAAGGCACATAAGTTAAAACGTATTTTTGAAATCGGATAAAATCAAATACAACAGTTGAGTGACCGTGCTAGAACCACGGAACCCGGGAATGCCTAACACCTTCTCTCGGGTTAACAGAATTCCTTACTTAGGATTTTTGGTTTGCGGACTGTAATACATAGTCAATCTTTTCCTCGATTCGGGATTTAATCGGTGACTTGGGACACCATAAATCTCCCAAGTGGCGACTCCTGAATTAATTAAATAAATCCCATTTCGATTGTCCTTTAATTGGAAAAACTCCCATGCGCCCTCGCGGGTGCGGAAAAAGGAGGTGTGACAGCTCTGGCGACTCTGCTGGGGACTAAAACCCAGAACTCTGCTCGCGTTGCCTTACGGTGCCCGTGAGGGTTTTCACCAGCAAGACTCTCTCATTTTATTTCTCTCAGCTCGCGTCGCCTTACGGTGCCCGTGAGAGTTTTCACCTGCAAGACTCTCTCATTTTATTATTTTCTTCATCTTCCAATACTCTAGTGTTGTTCGCTATGCCTTTCTTCGCCTACTTGCACTGCCCTTTCTTAAAATTGATCCAAAAGTCTTTCTTTGGACCGTAATGTGGCTTTTGGATGGGTTTTAGAAAGAAAGATATAAATGCTCAAATTTTCCAACTTGGGTTTCAAAATTACAAATTTTGGAATCATATTCTCCATAATGATCATAACTTCTGCCGGAGTTTCAATTTTTGGGGAACCTTGGACTTTATTTCTGTTATGACTGAACCTCAGTGAGGCTGCCTATGTACCCTTTCGGGATCAAGTCAAAACGTAGTTCGGATCATAAGATCGCTTCATTGTTGCGATGTTTACTTCTTCCAATTTTCTTCTTTTGCATTTTTCCTTCTTTTTCCTCTGTTTTTTTTTTTTTTTTTCTCTTTTTCATCTTTTACTCTTCTTCTTTTCTTTGACATTTCATCATCCATTTTGACTTCTTTGTTGATTCCGAAAGAGGGGTATGAAAGAATAAAATAATAAGTCTCAAAGGGATAAGAATGGATAAAGTGTTTAGATAGCGAAATAGAATGCCTTCATCATTTCAATTTCAAAAATATGACGAATACAATTAGATACGTGAAATAAATCATACATAATATCTTTTGACCGCGTCAGAATTGATGGTCATTTCTAAGAATTTTCCTTCTATGTCTGCCAAATATAGTTCTCTATTGAACAACACCCGAGATACAACAAATGGCCCTTGCCAATTAGGAGCGAACTTCCCTTTTGCTTCCGCACGATGAGGTAAGATACGCCTCAACACCAATTGTCCGACTTCAAATATTTGTGGACGTACTTTTTTATTATATGCTCTGGCCATTCTTTGTTGATACAGCTATCTATGACATACCGCTACCAGTCTTTTCTCGTCAATTAAACTCAATTGTTCTAACTGGGCTTTTACCCATTCATCATTATCAGTCTCTGCCTCCGCAATGATTCGAAGGGAGGGTATTTCAACTTCCGCAGGTATCACTGCCTCCGTGCCATACACTAATGAATAAGGGGTTTCACCTATCGAAGTGCAAACAATAGTGCGATATCCCAACAAAGAAAAAGGTAATTTCTCCCTGCCATTGCCTCGATCCTTCCACCATTTTCCGAAGGAGTTTCTTGATATTCTTATTTGTCGCTTCAACTGCTCCATTCGCCTTGGGCCGATAGGGTGTAGAATTGCGATGCATAATTTTAAACCTTTGACATATCTCCGCCATCAGATAACTGTTAAGGCTGGTTCCATTATCTATAATAATCACCTTTGGAATTCAAAAGCGATAAATGATGTTTGCATGTACAAAGTCCGCCATTGCCTTCTTGGTTACCGCTTTGAATGTCTTTGCCTCTACCCATTTAGTAAAATAATCAATGGAAACCAGAATAAACCTCTGCCCATTAGATGTTGCTGGCTCTATTTGACCAATGACATCCATGCCCCAAGCAACAAAAGGCCATTGTGCCGATATCGTAAGCAAATCATATGGCGGAGAATGAATCAAATCCCCATGTATCTGGTAGTGATGACATTTCTGCACATATCTGGTTCAATCTCGTTCCATAGTGAGCCAGTAATATCCAGCCCTGAGTATTTTCTTTGCTAACACATACCCACTCATGTGAGGTCCACAGGCTCCTGCGTGTACCTCAGTCATGATTGTAGTAGCCTGTTTTGCATCTATACATCTTAACAAACCCAAATCCGGGGTCCTTTTGTACAAAACCCCTCCACTAAAGAAGAATCCACTTTCCAATCATCTTATGGCTCTTTTCTGATCCCATGTAGCTTGTGCCGAATATACCCCCATTCTGAGATACTATCCATGGTTCGCCATCAAGTTCCTCTTCTACTGTATGACAATAAGCATTTTGATCATGAACCTGGATTTGTAATGGATCCACATAAGCCTTATCCGGGTGGTGTAACATAGATGCTAGAGTAGCTGGAGCATCATCAACTTTATTGTGCATTCTCGGGATATGTTTAAATTCTACGGATTTAAACCGTTGACATAGTTCATGTAGACACTGTCGGTACGGTATGAGTTTCAAATCTCGTGTCTCCCATTCTCCTTGAATTTGATGTATTAAGAGATTCGAGTCACCCATGACCAAAATCTCTTGAACACCCATGTCTATCGTCATTCTTAATCCCAATATACACACTTCATATTCGGCCATATCGTTAGTATAGAAAAAACGGAGTTGAGCGGTAACAGGTAATGCTGACCCATTTCTGAAATGAGCACAGCTCCAATTCCAATGCCTTTGTTATTAACATCCCCATCAAAATATAAATTTCAACCCGGCTTTTTGTCTTGTTACAATTCTTCAATATTCATTGCCTTCTCATCAGGGAAATATGTTTTTAGTGGCTCATACTCGTCATCGACTGGATTTTCTGCTAAGTGATCAGCAACTGCTTGCGCTTTCATCGTAGTGCGGGTTACATAAACAATATCAAAATCTGTGAGCAGAATTCGCCATTTAGCAAGTCTCTATGTGGGCATAGGCTTCTAAAAGATGTACTTCGGCAGGTCCAATCGAGATATGAGATAAGTGGTATAAGCCGACAAGCAGTGTTTCAACTTCTGTGTAACCCAGGTCAAAGCACAACATGTTCTTTCCAACTAAGTATATTTTACCTCATAAGATGTGAATTTCTTACTTAAGATAGTAAATTGCTTGCTCCTTCTTTCCCGTTTCATCATGTTGCCCCAGTACACAGCCGAAGGAATTATCCAATACTGTCAAATAAAGGATCAAGGGCCTCCCGGGTTTTGGAGGAACCAATACAGGCGGATTGGCCAGATATTCCTTGATTTTATCAAATGCAACTTGACATTCATCAGTCCATTTTACTGCAACATCCTTATTTAATAATTTGAAAATAGCTTCACAAGTTGACGTAAGTTGGGCAATAAATATGCTAATGTAATTCAGTCTGCCCAGCAAACTCATCACATCTTTCCTGCTCTTTGGCGGAGGCAACTCCTGAATAGCTTTGATCTTGGATGGGTCCAATTCAATACCATGTCGACTTACCACAAACCCCAATAATTTCCCTGATGGTACCCCAAAAGCACATTTTGTTGGATTGAGCTTGAGATTGTATCTCCGAAGCCTTTGAGAAAACTTCCTCAGGTCTTTAACATGATCGTATTGCTTCCTGGACTTGATAATGGCATCATCCACATAAACTTTAATTTCTCGATGTATCATGTCATGAAACATGGTACTTATTTCCCTCATATACGTGGCTCCAACATTTTTCAATCCGAATGGCATTACTCTATAACAACATGTTCCCCAAGGTGTGATAAATGTTGTCTTTTCTGCATCTTCTTCATCAATCAGGATCTGATGATAACCCGCATAACCATACATAAAAGACCCAATCTCATGTTTGGAACAATTGTCAATTAGTATTTGGATGTTTGGCAATGGAAACTTATCCTTCGGACTTGCTTTGTTGAGGTCATGATAATCAACACACACTCTGGTTTTTCTGTCTTTCTTCGGAACATGTACAACATTAGATAACCAGGTGGGATATTTGGTAACCCGTATGACCTTTGCCTCAAATTGTTTGTTGACTTCCTCTTTTATTTTCATGTTGATATTTGTCTTGAACTTTCTCAATTTTTTCTTGATGGGCGGGCATTCCGAATAAGTGGGCAACTTATGTACCACCAAATTAATACTTAGCCTTGGCATGTCGTCAAATGACCATGCAAATATGTCTTTGTATTCATGTAGTAACTTTATCAAGTCCTCTCCGAATGAGGATTCCAAATGAACACTAATATTTGTTTCCCGAATGTTTTCCTCATCCCCCAAAGTAATGGACTCCGTCTCATTCAAGTTTGGTTTGGGTTTCTCCTCATAGTGGTTCAGATCTTTACTAATTTCTTCCAAAACTTCCTCGTCATCATACTCCACTTCATTATCGTATTCAATTTCTTGTATTACTATTTGATTATCAAGACTGGGCCGAGAATTCCTTATGCATGACACATCATTGAAATCAGCGTAAAACGGACTGTACAAGAAAAAGAAAAGAAAATAAAATAAGGCTATCAGAATGGATGAAGAAAGAAATTGCATTTCATTACAATTTCAAAAGATAACAAGGTTTGACACGTCCGATTGGACGGAACATAGAATCTGTATTACAGCCTTGAAATAAAACAGATTAAAAATAAAACATCAAAGCTAACTACCACAACTCCCTTCTAGTCGAAAGATGAGTAGCTTCCTAATTATTCAGCTTGATCTGGGATCCAACAAATTGGACGTCCATTTTACTTGTGCCCTCAGCTTCATCTACCATGTTCACATCTTCGAACAACTTCTCACATCTTTCCAGCAGCTCCCTGTCTGGCCTTATCTCTGCTAGGCTGGACATGACCGTTGCCGGACGCCTTTTTGTAATAGGCTGGACGAATGAATGGGAGAGTTTAGGGATAGGTTTAGGGAGGGTCCATCCTTTATTTTTCAGTTTTTGAGCTCTTTTTATGCCGGCAATGGTTGGCTTAAAACCCAACCCAAATGTGTTAATGATTACCGGAAGAGATACTGGCTGTGTTATTCCTTGTAGTGCAGCTCCTAAACCTTTCCCAAGGAGAAACCCATTTTTCAACATCTCCGTAGCAACCATAACTGATGCGGAAGCTATTTTGGGCACCGAAATCTTTTAACTTTCAGATATTTTATCCACAGATATAGTGTCTACCACTTGGTATACCTAGGGACCTATATCGCCCTCAACTTCTTCAAATGACATGATGATATTTCAGGAATTATCTTCATCGTGAACCACTATTTCTTGATGATCCCATTCGAATTTCACCATTTGATAGAGTGAGGAAGGTACAACTTTTGCCGTATGAATCCATGGCCATCCTAGTAGGATATTGTAGGATACAGCAACGTCTAAGACTTGAAATTCCATAGTAAACTCTACTGGTCCGATAGTAAGTTCCAATATGATGTCTCTGACAGTGTTTTTCCTGCCTCCGTCAAATCCTCTTACGCATATACTATTTTTATGGATTCTTTCATGATCAATCTTAAGCTTGCCCAAAGTAGATAAAGGGCATATATTTGCACTTGACCCATTATCAACCAACACGTGGGTCACTACCGATTCTTCACATTTTACCATAAGATATAATGCACTGTTGTGCTCTGTTCCCTCCAGCAACAGTTCATCATCTGAAAATGTTATTCTATTTTCCTCGAAGATTTTATTTGTGATCTTTTCCAAGTGACTCACTGTAATCTTCTCCGGTACATGGGCCTCGTTTAGGATTTTCATTAACGCATTACTGTGTTCATCAGAATGAATCAACAGGGACAACAAGGATATCTGCGCTGGCGTTTTCCTCAGATGCTCAACGATAGAATAATCCTGAGCTTTCATTTTCTTCAAAAATTCCTCGGCCTCTTCTTCAGTGACAGCTTTCTTTACATTGGCTGGGTTATCTCTGGTAATTTTTGCTTTTCTTAATTCATCGGGAGCAAAACATCTCCCCGACCTAGTCAAACCATATGTTTCACAAATATCATCCTTGATTTCCTTTCCTCTATACATGACGGTCACCTTGCTGTAATTCCATAGCACAATTTTGGCATTTACTATGGGCATTTGAGTAACTGGCTTAATAATAACTGGCTTTAGCTGGGCTCCTTTTACAGTCAATACGAGCTTTACACTTACTCTGGGCATTGTCACCTTCATCGGCTCGGGTTCTGCTACCACTGCTGGCTTGTTCACAAATGGATTGACTAGTATTTTCTCGCTTATGGCTTTCTCATCTGTCTTGCTTTCGCTCACCTTGATCATCATTATAGCCTGAGAAGGCTTCCTACAATCTCCCCCTTGTATTACTTCTATCATGTGGGTCTCGTGGTGCACAGGCAGAGGGTTCTGTCTTATACTAGGAGCCTCGGGAGCCTGGACTTCAATTCTTCTAGAATCGATAAGCTCCTGTATTGCAGTCTTTAGATGCCAGCATTTTTCAGTGTCATGCCTTGGAGTTCCTGAACAATATTCACAATTAACAGATTGGTCCAGGTTCCTCGGTGGTGGATTAGGGATTTTGGGTTCTATGGGGTTTAACATCTAGAGTTGTCTTAGTCTATGGAAAAGATTGGTGTATGACTCACCCAATGGAGTAAATGTTTTCTTCTTTTGTGTCCTGTCATTCTTGACTCCAGTATTAAGGCGGAAACTTGTTCCACCGGGATTTTTATATGTTTTGGATGGTGGGTATGTGTTCTGAGTTTGGCAAATACTTTAAGGTGCTGGAGTTCGCCATGGAGTAGAGGGTAGTGGGTAAGTTTGAGCGTGATGTACAAAAAATTGTGGAACAGGAAGAGGGTAAAAGTGTTGTGGTGGGCCATATGGTATTGGTGGGTAAAGGTTGATGTGGGCGAGGCTGATGGTAGTATGGATTGGGACTCTTGGACCAAGACCTCCCTTCTACGACTGCCACCTTTTCCTTCTTCTTTTTCCCGAGAGCTCCACCTGTGCCTGTTTGGATCGCCTGGTTTGTAGCTTTTATGGCTGAATAGCTTATAACTTTGTTTTATCTTAACCCTTCCTCAACCAAGCTTCACATTTTAACTACCTCGTTAAATGTTATCCCAATGGCAGATACTAAATGTCCATACTACATTGGTTCTAAAGCTTGCAGAAAATGGTCTGCCATCTCTCCCTCCTACATAGGTGGGTCTACCCGAGCAGTTTGCTCCCTCCACCTAAAGTCATATTCTCAAAAACTTTCTCCTGGCTTTTTCTCTATCTTTGTCAGTGTCAGCCTATCCGGAACAATTTCCACATTGTACTGGAAATGATTTGCAAATGCCTGAGCCATGTCATCCCAAATAAACCACCTGGTATGGTCTTGCTTGGTATACCATTCGAGAGCTGAACCACTAATACTTTGGCTAAAGTAAGCCATGAGCAACTCATCTTTCCCACCGGCTCCGTGCAACTTGCTGCAGAAGCCCCTTAAATGTGCTACCAGTTCGCCGTGACCATCATATAGATCGAATTTCGGCAGCTTAAATCCCGTTGGCAGCTGTACTTCAAGGAATAGACATAAATCCTTGTAAGCAATGATTACTTGACCATCCAAGCCCTTCATGTTCCGAAATGATTGCTCGAGGCTTTTCATCTTTCTAGCCATCTCTTCCTACTCAGGATTTTTAGGTGGTTTCTCTTCTTTAGCCATGTTAATGAGAGGGGTATAGGAATCGTGCTGTCGGAAAGTAGGTTCCGGGGGATAATAATGATTGTCTTGGACGTGGAATAATGGTTCGCTGGATGATTTGTGCAAGGTGGCTGGTGGTGGGGCCACATATACAGGAGCAACATGTGGTGGTGGTGGCAGAAGTTTTTTTGCGATTGGGAGATGTGGTGCTTGTGATGTGGTTGCATAGTAATATGGGTATGTGGGATAAGTGGAGAATGAGTTTACGGTGGGTGGGTCTTGTGCTTGGACGGGTGGAGGGATGTGTGTGAGATTGGCCGGGTATGTGGGTAAAGGTTGTCCCTTCGCCCAAGCCTGGTACATCTCGGCCATTTGTTGTTTGAGCTTATACATATCCTATTTCATACTGTTCACGTCCACTACCTCATCTTCCTGTACTGGATCCATAACTATTTCTTTAATTTCCTGAGTAATTTCCTTTGTCATATTCTTGGAACGAGTATTGTAATATTGGGTTGCCAGAATGCCAGTTACTAACCACCTATCTGTTACTCAACAACGACAAAACTTTTTAGTGGTTAGGCCATAACGGGTAAAAATTATAGATTAAGAACACAATTTTTGCCCAGCAATATGCTTCATCCCGGCCTTGTTGTCTTTCTTGATTTGCCAATTCTTTTGTTTTCAGCTTTTCCTTTCCTTTATGTTCTTGTTACCACCGACGTTCTCTTCTCCACTTTTTATTCTCTCTTCTTAGTTTCTCTTTTTCATTTTCATTAATCGGTCCTACATATTTGCCTATCGCACAAGTATTTAAAGAAAGAGAATATTAAAGACAAATTTGGAGATTTTCAACTTCATTAACAACCAATCACTAATTACAAAGATAATATCCTAATGACAATTGTGCTACAACCTTCATCTTCTAATAATGTAGAAATAAAAATACAAACTCAAAAGTTATATCCTAAGAATACATTAAAGATCCTAGTGCCCGTGGGACATCGTTCGGTCTCACCGCGGGCCTATATGCAAGTCCCCTTTGGAGTTTATCTAAATCTCTCATTATTTGCTTTACAAAAATCATTGCTGAGGCGACAAATGTGGTCTGGGTCATATCTTCGCATATCTGGCATTTTCGAGTGATATAGTGAGCAATGCTGAAAATTCTCTCTCTAATCATTCCTTTCACTTGGAGTAACCTCCCTATTTGTTTGGCATGAGCATCCAGAGTCTGTTGGCTTTTCTCTTGAAGCTGCTGTAGTTCCATTTCTAACCGGGCCATGGCCATATAGCAGTGTTCCCTTTCCATGTCAAACTCTTTTACTTGTTTTCTACTCTTGACCTCGGTAGTGATAATTGTTTTCCTCAACCGAGCAACTTCAATATTATGTTCTTCTTTCAATTGTTGGATCATACGAGCCCTTTCTTCAGCATTTCTAGCCAATTGCTTCTGAACCCCGATTAACTCTTTTTCGACTTTATCCAGATCAAAACTGTAATCGTTTACCTTTCGCCGCAAATTATCAATCAGTTTTTCATCTCGGGCATGTCGAATAGGTGTTTCAGTTGTTGTTCTCATTTTCGAAATTTGAGCTTTTAATGCCTCATTTTCCTTAATCAGTTGTTTCTTTTCACCCTCATCGGCCGCCGTTTGTAAGCTATTTTCGAACTTGAGGTCTTGAACTTGCTTTTCTGACATATTGATTTTGGCTCGGTATTCGTTCTCTTTAGCCAACCAATCCCATTGCTCTTTTGACAGTTCGGCAAATTCCTGGATGTGAGGTCTTTTCATTGGTCTTTCGTGCTCATAATCTCTTCTGTATCATACGGAGTAACCAAGTGACACTTCACCTCTGGCTCGATCCCTTACACAAGTGTCCACCTTCAAACATTGAAACACTCATTCCATATTTGTCGGACTTTCACCTCAGGAAACTGCCCATCGGGACTAATATCTATCACATGGACGCTTAGATCTCCATCTTTTGGCACTATTTGATATCTTCCGAGTTGCCGTAACACTGAGTATGGTGCATAAGGTTGAATGCTTTTGAGCCCCATTAAAAGAAAGTGCGATCCTTCTGCCGGCATGTATATGATTTCATCGACGAGTAGCCACCCGAGTGCCCATTCTATTTGACTAACAGTAAGAGATCGGAAGTATGTGATCCAATCTTTAGGCCCCCCCGACAACTTCACCCCTTTTATCTTCGTGTAGAATTCTTCTATGCAAGTCTTTTTTGATGATCCATAACTCAGAAATTGAGGGTGATGGCATAAGTGCTCGATAATCCATATATGTAATAGCAAGTTGCATCCCTCGAAGAAATCTTCTCCAGCTTTACAAGCTGTGAGGGCATGAAAGATATCTGCCACTATTATAGGTGCCAAAGTACTATTATCCTGTGTGAGGAGGGTACTGACAATCCTGACAATTCTGATGTCGATGTTCCCGTGTTTCCTTGGAAATATTAGCAAACCCAAGAAAGCCACCATGAAAGCAAAACGCCTATGTTCCACCCATTTAGCCCGATTTGCTATATTGCATAGCTTGTTTGTCGGGTTGTTAAATCCTCCAATGTGACCATACCTATGGTATATGAAATTCATAGTGCAAAACCCGTGGACCAAATCCTCATTGTGAACTCTTCGGGCTATTTGCAAGGAATCCAGGAATCTATGAGCAGTGATGGATCTTGGAGTAACTGGATATTTATCTTTCAGAGGGACCTCATTTTTACCGATGTAATTAGCAATCTCTTTTAGTGTCGGAGTGAGCTTGAAGTCCGAAAAATGAAGCACATTGTGTGCGGGATCCTACCAGGTGACCAACGCTCGAATAATATCTCCCCGAGGTATGATATCAAGCAACCCGGTAAGACCTTTCAAATATTTCTTGACCTCGTCTTGTCCGTCCTGACCCAAGTCATTCCACCATAGGCGTACAAAGGGATCTTATTCATTAATGAAAAAGGTTCAGTTTGCATTGTGCTCATCCTGCA
Source organism: Nicotiana noctiflora (assembly GCA_032618575.1). Taxonomy (NCBI): domain Eukaryota; kingdom Viridiplantae; phylum Streptophyta; class Magnoliopsida; order Solanales; family Solanaceae; genus Nicotiana; species Nicotiana noctiflora. Next base: position 184,651 of record JASVEL010008252.1, read on the forward strand.
CATTTATTTAAAGGTGATTTAATCACATATTTTTTTTACCCAAAAAGACAGAATATGTATTTTTTAAAAGTAAATTTTTCATTTAAAAGAAAAGGTCCCTAGTTGCAAATACGGTCTTTCAGCACTTTCTCCGAAGATTTTAAGGCTGTATTTATTATTTAGGGAAAGTGACTCAAAAGTGGCCATTTTTGCGTAAACAGCCTTCCGGCGTCCTTTCGGGGCATTCGGCTATTTTCAAAAACAACATCACTTTGATTTATTAATATTTTTGGTTGTTTTTGTAAAAGGGGCGGTTGGACCCGTCAAGGTTTGCCTACGTATCTCGCCTAGTGGTGAGAATCAAACCAGCGTAGTTCAGTCAAATTAATTTTTAGCCCAACATTTAATTTTAACAAAATTGACTTATTCCAACCGTTTTTGGTATTTTTTTCAAAATTTTGACAAAGTTTCGTCAGTATTTGGATATCGGTTTCTTCTAAAATTGTTATTTTTCTCTTTTCTCAATTATTTAGCCGGTCAGCATAATGGCCCAAGACAAATAAATGCAACATATAATCATGCTTGGTCTTTTCATATTCAGGTCACCTGTCCTAGACGGACCCAACCCCTGTGTTGAGTCCCCTAAATCAGACATGATGCGAATAATCATCCTAATTCTAGGCTCAATATCCTGATTTTTTATAGGTTCTAGACTGTGTACCCGAGCGGACAACTCGAGTCGAGGAAGGGGCTACGTACTGGGGACCCGCGGGATCGTCCGGCTTAGTAACTTTTTCGGTCTCTATTTCTTATTTTGGTATTGACTTAATAGAAAGGGGTGTCTCAACCAGTAAGCACATCCCGGAGGTAAGAAGAGAAGGGTTTTCGGCACAATTTTTATACACAATTCACGTAATATCAAAACGGTAAACATATAGCACATTGATCAAAACATATAGTGAAATCAAATATAAAAAAACAACAATTTAACTGAGCTCGAATTCTTAAACCCTGAATCGAAGTTCTGGGTTTCTTATCTCCAGCAGAGTTGCCAGAGCTGTCACACCTCCCTTTTTTTATACTACGATACACGTGAGGACGTAAAGGAGTTTTTTCCAATTGAATGACATTCAGAACGGGATTAGTTATTTAAGTTTTTAGAGTCGCCACTTGAGAATATAATGGTGTCCCAAGTCACCTGTTTAATCCCGAATCGAGGAAATTTTGACTCTGTTATAGTTTGCGAACTAGAAATCCGGATAAGGAATTCTGTTAACCCGGGAGAATGTGTTAGGCACTCCCGGATTCTGTGGTTCTAGCACGATAGCTTAACTATTGTTTTTGATTTTATTTGATTTCAATCGTATATTTTAATCATGTGCATTAGTATTCTGTAGGTATCACTGCCTCCATTCCGTACACCAATGAGTAAGGGGTTGTACCAATTGAAGTACGCACAATAGTACGATAACCTATTAAAGCAAATGGTAATGTTTCATGCCACTGTCCCGACTCCTCTACCATTTTTCGGAGAATCTTCTTAATATTCTTATTTGCAGCTTCAACTGCTCTGTTTGCTTTAGGCCGATAAGGTGTAGAATTACGGTGGAAGATTTTGAACTTTTGACATGCCTCCGCCATGAGGTAACTGTTAAGATTTGCTCCATTGTCCGTGATAATCACCTTGGGAATTCCAAAGCGCCAAATGATATTTGTATGTACGAAATCCACTACTGCCTTCTTTATTACTGCTTTAAATGGCTTTGCCTCCACCCATTTAGTGAAATAATCAATGGCTACTAGGATAAACCTGTGCCCGTTAGATGCTGAGGGTTCTATCAGACCGATGACATCCATGCCCCAGGCGACAAAAGGCCATGGTGCTGACATTGTATGCAACTCATATGGAGGGGAATGAATCAAGTCCCCGTGTATCTGGTATTGATGGCATTTCCACACATATCTAATGCAATCCCGCTCCATTGTGATCTAATAGTATCCAACCCTTAGTAGTTTCTTTTCCAAAACATATCCTCTCAAATGAGGTCCACAAGTTCCTCCATGTATTTCAGCCACGATTGTAGTGGCTTGCTGCGCATCTATACATCTCAGTAAACCCAAATCTGGGGTTCTCTTGTATACAATTCCTCCGCTGAAGAAAAGTCCACTCGCTAGTCACCTTATAGCCCTTTTCTGATCTCCCGTGACTTGCGCTGGGTACACCCCAATCCTCAAATATTCTTTAATATCATGGAACCAGGGTTCACCATCGAGTTCCTCTTCTACTGTGAAACAATAAGCATTTTGATCACGAACTTGTATTTGCAGTGGATCTATATAGGCTTTGTCCAGATGGTGCAATATGGACGACAATGTGGCCAGGGCATCTGCAACTTCATTGGGCATTCTTGGGATATGTTTGAACTCTATGGATAGAAATCTTTGGGATAGTTCATGTAGACACTGTCGGTATGGTATAAGTTTCAAATCCCTTGTCTCCCATTCTCCCTGAATTTGATGTATCAAGAGATCCGAGTCACCCATGACCAAACTCTCTTGAACACCCATGTCTATTGCCATTCTTAATCCCAGTATACATGCTTCATACTCGGCCATGTTATTAGTACAGAAAAATCGGAGCTGAGCAGTAACAGGATAATGTTGACCCATTTCTGAGATGAGCACTGCTCCAATTCCGAACCCTTTGCTATTGACAGCCCCATCAAAGTATAGTTTCCAGCCCGGCTTGTCGTCTTGTTCCAATTATTCAATATTCATTATCTCCTCATCAGGAAAGTATGTCTTCAGCAATTCATACTCATAATCAATTGGATTTTCTGCTAAATGATCCGCGACTGCTTGTGCCTTTATTGCAGTGCGGGTTACATAGACAATATCAAACTATGTAGGCAGAATTTGGCATTTAGCGAGCCTTACTGTGGGCGTAGGCTTTTGGAAGATGTACTTAGGTGGATCCTAATGAGATATAAGATTATTGGTATAAGCCGACAGGTAATGTTTCTACTTCTGTGCAACCCATGTTAAAGCACAACATGTTATTTCCAGCCGAGTGTATTTTACCTCGTAAAATGTAAATTTCTTACTGAGATAGTATATTGCTTGGTCTTTCTCCCCTATTTCATCATTCTGCCCCAGTACACAACCAAAAGAATTGTCCAATATGGTCAGATAAAGGATCAAGGGCCTTCTAGGCTCTGGAGGAACCAACACATGAGTATTGGCCATATATTCCTTGATTTTTTCAAATGCATCTTGACATTCTTCAGTCCAATTCACCGCAACATCTTTCTTCAATAAAATGGGCTCATAGGTTGATGTCATCTGAGCAATAAATCTGCTAATATAATTCAACCTGCCCAACAAACTCATCACCTCTTTCTTGTTCTTTGGCGGAGGCAAGTTCTGAATTGCCTTTATCTTTGACGAGTCTAGTTCAATACCACACCGGCTTACCACGAACCCTAATAACTTTCTTGATGGTACTCCAAAAGAACATTTTGCTGGATTGAGCTTGAGATTGTATCTTCGAAGCCTTTGGAAAAACTTCCTCAAGTCTTTGACATGATCACACTGCTTTTTGGATTTGATAATAACATCATCCACATACACCTCAATCTCTCGATGTATCATGTCATGAAACATAGTGGTCATTGCTCTCATATATGTAGCTCCGACATTCTTCAACCCAAACGACATTACTCTGTAGCAATATGTTCCCTACGGTGTGATAAAGGCTGTCTTTTCTGCATCTTCTTCATCCATCAAGATCTGATGATAACCCGCATAACAATCCACAAAAATAACTAATCTCATGTTTGGCACAATTGTCGATTAATATGTGGATATTTGGCAATCGAAAGTCATCCTTCAGACTGGCTTTATTGAGGTCTCGATAATCAACACACACTCTGGTCTTTCCGTCTTTCTTTGGAACATGCACAACATTGGCTAACCAGGTGGGATACTTGGTACCACGTATGACCTTTGCCTCAAACTGTTTATTGACTTATTCTTTTATTTTCACACTGATATCCACTTTGAACTTTCTTAACTTTTGCTTAACCGGCCGGCATTCTGGATAAGTGGGCAACTTATGTACCACCAAGTGAGTACTGAGCCCGGGCATGTCATCATAAGACCAAGCAAATATGTCTTTGTACTCTTGCAATAACCCAATCAAATCCTCTCTGAGTGAAGCCTCTAAGTGCACACTAATCTTTGTTTCTCGAATATTCTCATCATTTCCCAAATTAATAGATTCCGTCTCATTTAAGTTTGGTTTGGGTTTCTCTTCATAATGGCTCAAATCCTTACTAATTTCCTCCAAAACTTCCTCATCCTCATTTCCACTTCATATTGATTTTCAATTTCTTGTATAACTATCTGATTGTCAAGACTGGATCGAGAATCCTTCATGCATGACACATCATTGAAATCAGCAAAAACTGGACTGTACAAGAAAAGAAAAGAAAATAAAATAAGGCTAAAAATAGAGGAATAAAGAAATTGCATTTCATTAAACTTTGAAAGGTAAAAAGGTTTGGATACATTTGACTAGACGGAACATAGAATTACAATTTTTGAAACAAGACAGTTTTTTGGAAATGGAATATTAAAAGCTAACTACCACAACTCCCTCCTGATTGGAAGATCAGTAGCTTCCTAGTTACCTAGCCTGATCTGGGGTCCAACAAATTGATCATCCATCTTGATTGTTCCCTTGGCTGCCTCTATAATATTCACGCCTTCAAACAACCTCTCAAACCTTACTAATAGCTCTTCATCTGGCCTTATCTCTGCATGGCCCGGCATGACAGTCGCCGGACATCTTTTTGTACCGGGCTTGACGAAGGCGTAGGACAGTTTTGGGATAGGTTTGGGGAGGGTCCACCCTTTCTTTTTCAATCTTTTGGCTCTCTCTATATCAGCAGTGGTTGGCTTGAAACCCAGACTGAAAGTATTAATGCTACCCAGAAGATGAACTGGTTGTGTTATACCCTGTAAAGCAACTCCTAGACCTTTTCCCAAAGAGAACACATTCTTTATCATTTCCTTGGCAACCATGACCGCTGCAGGCGTTACTTTGGGTACTGGGATGCTTTCTCCTTCAGATATTTTGTTCATAGTCACGGTGTCCATAACTTGGTACACCCAAGGACCTTTGTCTCCTTCGACCTCTTCGAATGGCGTGATGGCATTATAAGCATTATCCTCACCGTGCACTACTATCTCTTGCTCATCCAATTCAAACATCACCATTTGATGTAGTAAAGAAGGCACCACTTTTGCAGCGTGGATCCATGGTTGCCCTAACATGAGGTTATAGGACACAACATCATCCATGTAAGGCCCCAAAAAACTTTTGTGCATAAGACCTAGTAGCTATGGTGTCATGGTCCGAATAATGTGTTAGGAATGCGTAGAATACTTCGCAGCGAGCTTGCGAGCCACGGTTCAGACCCTTGGTAGTGATTTAAGTTTCAAAAATGTAAAGAATCAATTTTTCCAGAAAAGTGTCAATTCTGCGGTCAGGAATGCGACCGCAGATCCGCTATGCGGACCACATTCCTGCCGCAGAGCTTAACAGAAGGTTTACAAAATTTGGTGTTGAGAATGCAGTCGATATGCGATCGCAGAATGGATCTGCGGACCGTAGATCTGCCGTATAAATTCTCGAAGGTTTTTGAGTGTCAAATATGCGGTGCACTATGCGACCGCAGATCAAGAATGCGGACCACATTTTGGTCGCATTCCGTAACAGAACTTGTGTAAATTTTGAGGCAATTTCGCGGTCACTATGCGGACCGCATGTTGATTCTGCGATCGCAAATGCGACCGCAGAATTGACCAGGCCCATGAATTTTATAAAAATTCAACCCGACCTCTTCTTTAATATAACACCTTCCTCTTTCATTTTATCATATCATCTTACTAAAATTAGAGAGAGAAGAGAGGGATTTTAGAGAGAGAAGTCTTTCATCCTCAAAGATTGCTCCAACCACTTAGTTCAAAGGATTCTAGGGCAAATATTTAACTTCCCCAAATCATTTCAAGGTAAAAACCCTAACTATTTTTCCCTAATTTTCAGTTTTAAAATGAGTAAGGAGATGGTTGCATATAATAGCTTTTGGAAATGGAATTTTTCACTCACGCATGATTATTGAACTTGATTTTTATTAAAGAGGAAGTGAATAGGTGTAAGAGTCTGCAAAAAGAGGTCGGCAAAGATAGGGTGTCTTGGGTAAGCATAAAGTAGGCAGTTAAAGGAAGAAAACTCGATACCAGGTATGTATGGCTAATTTTGATTCTTGTGAAATCGCCTATATGTGTGAAATTGTTTGGTTCGTGTTAATTTGACACATTGTGTGAAATTCTTGATGTTGTTGTTGGATACTCAAATTGCTATTGAACTATGAGTGATGTAATATGGGATATAAACCGAAAGATAAATGGGAGTTGAATTTGGTAAAAAATTGTGAATGATGGTTATGATGGTACATATGGTACCTTGTGGAAAAGAAACGAAACACTTGAGCTGTGGTAAGTTGTTGAACATAACAGTATGAACATTCTCGATTTTGGAAACATTGTAATTTGGTTGTGTTATTGGTTTGAGAAGTAATTGAGAACATGAACCAATTTGTAGGTTGTTTATTTGAACTTGTTGTAATTGTGTGTCGTGCCTTATCTACTGTTTGTAATTGTTGTGTTTGAAACTGTACGGTGGGATCGGATTGCGTGCCGCAACACGAAGAAATAAGGTGTGGGTTGGTGTGATAAGGGTGGCCGAGGTAATAAGGATGGAAAGCGATCGAAATCGCAAATGAAATTGATACAAAATCATTGATATGAAATTGTGAAAGGAGACATCAGGAGAGTTTGCAACCTGTGGGGCACTGATTGCCCCTTTGTTTGACTACTTGTATTTATGTGGTTGATTTGTTGTTGTTCTACTTGTTGACCTTAAACGTGCTTCGTGTTGATACTTATATGAAATGAGTAAAAGGTGGGAAACATGGTTAGCTAGCTTAATTAATTTCTTGATGTAATTTATTGGATGTTTTATCGTCATGATTCTTTTTTAACGGCTTGAGTTTACTTGGGACAAAGTTTGTCCATACATACCTGTACAATTCAAGTGTACTGACATCCCTTTTGCCGGGGACGCTATATTCGTGTTATGATTGTAGGTGGATCAGTACCAAGCACTTCAGCTCATCGGTAGTGTATCCTTCACCTTTCACTACCCGTTTTGGTGAGCCCCTTTCTTCCTCGGGGCCCTGTGTGGTTCACGCCACTTTTGTTTAGATTTCATTTTGGTTCTGTAAGGTATAGCCGGAGCCTTGTTACCGGCAAGTATTGTATTCCCCTTTTTGTATCCTAGAGGCTTTGTAGACATGTAAACTGTGGGATTCCAATCTTATGTATATATTATGTTATGTCGGGCATTGTAAAAACTGTAAACTAGTTAATGAATCACTCGTATGGTTTTGTTTGTTCATTGTGAAATCATTTATGATTAGTAAGATATTTGGTTAATGAGAAACAATCAGCACAGGGGTAACACGTGGGAATGAAAGGCACCCAGGTCCGCTTGACTGGGGCTACCCGATCAAGCGCCGGTCATGTCCCTCGATTTGGGGCATGACAAACTTGGTATCAGAGCCTAAGGTTTTAAAGTGTCCTAGGATGTCTCGAAGCCGTGTCTAGTAGTGCCCTTCTTATTGGTGTGTTGTCGACCACATCAGATAAGTTGGGGGCTGCACGGGCATTTAGGAATTTACCTATTTCTTTGTTAATCTATATCGTGCGGTAAAGTGCAATGTGGAAATATTTGTGTCTAATTCGCGCCTTGTTCCCAAATTTTCAGAATATGGCCGCCTAAGAAGAAGGCTAGACTCGGCCTTGGGGCCAATGCCGGCCCGAGTGCGGCTGCTAATCATGTACTCAATGTTGTGGGCGAGAATGACCCACTAGTCCTGAATTTGCCTGGCCCATCTGTTCGAAACCCAAGTGTCCCTATTCCAGCGGCGACCGAGGATGCCACCATCCCTCCTGCCAGTGTTCCTGACTCAGATACGGTTCCTGCTTCTGGTTTTGGTATCTTAAATGAGGATCTTAGGGGAGCCATTCATAAGTTAACACAGTTAGTGGCCGCCCAGGCCCAGAGATTCCATGATGCCCCTGTATCCTCCAGCGGACAGGGAGATTCCTCCGGCTCTAGAGTCCACCAGTTCTTGCGGTTAGCTCCTCAAGAATTCTCAGGCACCGATCCAGAGGCTGGCCCACAAGATTTCCTTGATGAGGTATACAAGAACCTCAGAGTGATGAAGGCTACAGATATAGAGGGGGTAGAGTTGGCCTCTTACAGGCTGAATGGAGCGGCACGTTCGTGGTTCGAAATGTGGGAGGATTCGCGTGAGGAAGGGAGCCCCCCGGCCAGATGGGATGAGTTCGTGGATGCATTCATGGACCACTTCTTGCCTGCTGAGACAATGGAAGCCCGTGCCACTGAGTTCGAGGTTCTCAAACAGGGCAGTATGAGTGTTTGGGAGTATCACATGGAGTTCGTAAGGTTGTCCAAGTACTCTCCTCATTTAGTGTCGACCATGGATGCCCGGGTTCGACGGTTTGTTCAGGGCCTTAGCCCTTTGGTAGTGAATGAGGCCGCCACAGCAGCTTTGCACTCAGATATGAACTATGGGAGGATCGTGGGGTTTGCTTAGGCCACGGAGGCCAGGAAATTGAAGATTCGTGCAGAAAGAGAGAGTAGCAGCAGGGCCCGGTCAATGGGTCATTTAGGGAGATCACTTCAAGGGAGAGGGTCATCAGGGCCATCCTAGTTATATGCTCAGTCCTCCGCGAGTGCACCGCCATCTGGGCACAGTCATCAGCAGGGCAGTTATTCGAGACCCGATTCAGAGAGCATGAGGACTCATCAGTCTGGTCGTCCTGGGGTGAGGTCCCAGCAGCAGGGGAGACCTACATGCCCCATGTACGGGAGATTTCATACAGAGACCTGCTACCTTGACATCCCGGTATGCTTCAGGTGCGGGGTGAGAGGTCACATTCAGCGGGACTACCGTGCACCCAGTCAGGGTATGGGTAGGGGATCTGCTCAGTCATCCGGTTCTTCGGTTGCTACATCATCAGCGCGTGCTCCAGCATCAACAGGGCATGGTGCAGCTAGGGGTGGAGCTCATGGTAGGGGTGGACCTAGCCGATTCTATGCATTAAGTGACCGCCAGAATGCCGAGGCTTCTCTAGATATTATTACAGGTATCCTATCTATTCAGACTATTGATTGCTATGCCCTTATTGATCTGGGGTCCTCCTTGTCTTATGTTACTCTGTTCATTGCTTCATGTTTTGGGATAGAACCCGAACAACTTTATGAGTCGTTCTCTGTGTTGACTCCAGTTGGTGATTTTATTATAGCCTTACGAGTCTATAGAAATTGTGTTGTTATGGTGAGTAGTCGTGTTACCACAACCGAGCTTATTGAGCTTGGGATGGTTTATTTTGATGTAATTATGGAGATGGATTGGCTCTATTCATGCTTTTCCAAGCTTGACTGTCGGACGAGAGTTATGAGGCTCGAGTTCCCTAACGAGCCAATTATTGAATGGAGAGGAAATGGTGTGGTGCCAAGGGGTAGGTTTATTTCCTACCTTAAGGCTTCGAAGATGATTAAGAAAGGGTGTATCTATCACCTGGTTCGGGTAACGGACACCACCTCAGAGGTGCCTACCCTCGAGTCCGTGCCAATTGTGAATGAATTTCCTGAAGTGTTTCCAGATGAGCTTCCAGGCATCCCGCCGGATAGGGAGATTGATTTCGGAATTGATGTATTGCCAGATACTCAGCCAATATCCATTCCACCATACAGAATGGCGCCAGCAGAGTTAAGGGAGTTAAAGGAGCAGCTGAGGGATTTATTAGAGAAAGGGTTCATACGGCCGAGTGTGTCGCCGTGGGGTGCTCCGGTTCTCTTTGTCAGGAAGAAGGATGGGTCACTTCGAATGTGTATTGATTATCGGCAGCTCAACAATGTCACCATTAAGAATAAAAATCCTTTTCCTCGAGTGGATGATTTGTTTGACCAATTGTAGGGAGCAAAATTCTTCTCAAAAATTGATTAACGGTCCGGGTACCACCATTTGAAAATCAGGGAGCAGGATATTCTTAAGACCGCCTTCAGAACTCGTTATGGTCACTTCAAGTTTTTGGTCATGTCTTTTGGGCTAACCAATGCCCAGCAGCTTTCATGGACCTTATGAATCGGGTTTTCAAGCCATTCCTAGATTCCTTTGTGATTGTATTCATTGACGACATCCTCATCTACTCTCGGAGCGGGGAAGATCATGCCATTCACCTTAGAGCAGCATTGCAGACCCTTCTTCAACATCAATTGTATGCCAAGTTCTTAAAATGTGAGTTTTGGTTGGAGTCCGTAGCCTTTCTAGGGCATGTTATTTCCAGTGAGGGAATTCATGTGGATCCTCAGACGATTGCGGCAGTGAAAGATTGGCCTAGACCCACGACCCCAACAGAGATTCGTAGCTTTTTGGGGCTGGCAGGTACTATCGGAGGTTTGTAGAGGGATTCTCAACCCCCGCTTCCCCATTGACAAAACTGACGCAGAAAGCAGTGAAGTTCCAGTGGTCCGATGCTTGTGAGAAAAGTTTCCAGGAATTGAAGTCAAGATTGACCTCGGCACCAGTATTGGCCTTGCCAGAAGGCACAGAGGGATTTGTGGTTTATTGTGATGCCTCCAGAGTTTGGTTGGGATGTGTATTGATGCAGCACGGAAAGGTCATAGCTTATGCTTCCAGGCAACTCAAGAACCATGAGAAAAATTATCCGACGCATGATTTGGAGCTTGCAGCTGTTGTGTTTGCCTTGAATATATGGCGACACTATCTTTATGGGGTTCATGTTGATGTGTTTTTAGACCACAAGAGCCTCTAGTATTTGTTCAAGCAGAAGGAGCTGAATCTGAGGCAGCGGCGGTGGTTAGAATTGCTCAAGTACTATGATATGAACATATTATACCATCCAGGGAAGGCAAATGTGGTAGCCGACGCTCTTAGCCGAAAATCCATGGGTAGTTTGGCTCATTTGGGTGTGGATCAGAGACCCCTGGCTCGGGAGGTTTACCAATTAGCCAGCTTTGGGGTTCGTATCTCGGCGTCAGATGAAGGGAATGTTTTGGCGCATAATGGGGCAGAATAATCAATAGTCGCGAAAATCAAGGAAAAATAGTTCATGGATCCAGCATTGGTTCGGGTAAAGGAAGTAGTTATGAATGACAAGACCTCAGCATTTTTACTCAGCAGCGTGGATGGTGTATTGCGGTGTCAAGGTAGACTATGTGTTCCGAACGTGAACGAACTTCGGGAGAGGGTAATGGCAGAGGCTCATGTTTCCAGGTATTCGGTTCACCCAGGTTCCACGAAGATGTATCATGATCTTAAGGAGATTTATTGGTGGAATGGTATGAAAAGGGATGTGGCAAGCTTTGTAGCTAAATGCCCGAACTGCCAGCAAGTGAAGGCCGAGCATCAACGGCCCGGTGGATTAACTCAGCTTATAGAAATACCAAGGTGGAAATGGGAGATGATCAATATGGATTTCATGGTGGGGTTACCTCGCACTCAGCGTAAGTTTGACTCAATATGGGTGATAGTGGATCGACTCACCAAATCAGCTCACTTCCTGCCTGTCAAGTCCACTGATACTGCGGAGCAATATGCAAGGTTGTACATCAAGGAGATAGTAAGGCTTCATGGCACTCCACTTTCTATTATCTCGGATCGCGGGGCTCAGTTCACAGCTAACTTTTGGAAGAAGTTTCAGCAAGGTTTGGGAACTCAGGTGAATCTCAGCACAGCTTTTCATCCGCAGACCGACGGTCAGGCCGAACGGACTATTCGGACGCTTGAAGATATGTTGCGGGCTTGTGTCTTAGACTTCAAAGGTAATTGGGATGAACACTTTCCACTGATAGAATTTGCTTATAATAACAGCTATCATGCTAGCATTCAGATGGCCCCATTTGAGGCATTGTACAGGAGAAGGTGTAGGTCGCCAATCGGGTGGTTTGAGGTAGGTGAAGCAAAATTGTTAGGGCCAGATATGGTGTACGAAGGTATGGAAAAGGTCAAGGTTATTCAGGAGAGAATGAAAACAGCACAGAGTCATCAAAAATCCTATGCAAACGTTCGCCGAAGGGATTTGGAGTTTCAAGTCGATGATTGGGTATTCTTGAGGGTATCTCCTATGAAGGGAGTCATGCGATTCAGAAAGAAAGGGAAATTGAGTCCTAGGTATGTTGGGCCATATCGGATCGTTCAAAATATTGGTAAGTTGCTTATAGGCTGGAGTTGCCTTCTGAGATATCATCAGTGCACCCGGTATTCCATGTGTCCATGTTGAAGAAGGTGATTGGATATCCATCTGCCATCATGCCAGTCGAGGCTATTGAGGTTAATGAAGATTTGTCATATGAAGAAGTTCCAGTTGCCATTCTTGATAGGCAAATCCGTAAGTTGAGAAATAAGGAAGTTGCCTCTGTTAAAGTATTGTGGCGAAGTCAACAAGTTGAGGAGGCCACATGGGAAGTAGAAAAAAAGATGAAGGAAAAGTACCCCCATTTGTTTGATCAAGCTTAGAAGAAATTAGGCGATCCTTCTACTCCTAGTAACTGTCATCTTGTCCAAGTTGTTTCCTTTTTAGTATTAGTAAGGTCTCCTTCATTTTGTAATGAGTTAAATGTGTTGTTACCTTGGGTCACTTGAACCTTTCTTGATAAATGGAAGCCTTATAAAGATTCATATGTTAAATAAACAACTAATAGTAAGTGTAGATTGGTAATAGTTTATTTGTGTGTACATGGTGTATTAAGATGATTAAATAAGGTAAGAACTCATTGAAGTGACTAGTTATGTCAGTTGTAACAATGTGATAGATTATGTGCATTCGTTAAGGTAAGAAAGTGTATACAAGTTGTGGAAAGTGTTGTATTTGTGTATTGTTGTTTGGTAATGTGTTTCGGGGGCCCTCCGACATGTGGATATGTCCATAATACAAAGGAAACTCTGACGAAATGTTTCTAAAATATAAGAGTTAGTTAAAATTTTGATAGTTTGCATATCATGTCTTTCAAAACCAACTCATTTTCAAAATCCTCATTCGAGGACGAATGATCTTAAGGGGGGAGGATGTAAGGCCCCGTAAAACTTTTGTGCATAAGCCTAGTAGCTATGGTGTCATGGTCCGAATAATGTGTTAGGAATGCGTAGAATTCTTCGCGGCTCGCAAGCTCGCCGCGGTTTGGACCCTTGGTAGTGATTTAAGTTTCAAAAATGTAAAGAATTGATTTTTCCAGAAAAGTATCAATTCTGCAGTCAGGAATGCGACCGCAGATCTGCTATCCGGACCGCATTCCTGCCGCAGAGTTTAACAGAAAGGTTACAAAATTTGGTGTTGAGAATGCGGTCGATATGCGATCGCAGAATAGATCTACGGACCACAGATCTACCGCATAAATTCTCGAAGGTTTTTGAGTGTCAAATCTGTGGTGCACTATGCGACCGCAGATCAAGAATGCGGACCGTATTTTTTTTCACAACTTTCGCCTTTCTCAAATCTTCAGGAGCAAAACATCACCCAGACCGGGTCAAACCATGAGTTTCGCAGATTTCCCCTTGACTTCTTTCCCTTTGTACATGACAGTTACCTTGTCATAATTCCAAGGTACAGCTTTGATATTCACAATCGGCATCTGAACGACTGGCTTGATAACAACTGGTTCTGTATGTGCCCCTTTCACAGTCAATATGGGCTTCACCCCAGGTACTATCACTTTTACCGGCTCAGGCTCAATCATCATTGATGGCTGTTTTGCAGGTGGCTCGACTGACACTTTCTCACTCCCGACTTTCTCCTCTGTATTGCTATTTGCTTTGATTGTCATCACAGTCTGAGAGGGTTTTTTTTTTACAGCTTTCTTCCTGTACTAGCTCTATCATATGTTTTTCATGATGCACTGGCAAAGGATTTTGCGTTATGTTGGGAGTCTCGGGTGCTTGCACCTCAATTCTTCTGGAGTCAATGAGTTTTTGTATTGCAGACTTTAAATGCCAACATTTCTCCGTGTCGTGTCCCGGTGCCCCAGAACAATATTCACAATGGATGGATTGATCTAAGTTTCTTGGTGGAGGGTTGGGAATTTTAGGCTCAATAGGACTCAACATCCCCAATTGTCTCAATCGGTGGAAGAGGCTAGTATATGATTCTCCCAGAGGGGTGAATGTTTTATTTCTCCGAGACCTGTCGCTTTTATCTTCAGGGTTGGATGGAAACTGGTTCGGTTAGGATTTTTGTAGGTTTTTGGTGGTGGATAGGTATTTTGGGCATGGTAGACATTCTGAGGAGCTGGGGCTCGCCATGAAGAAGGAGGCGGTGGGTAAGATTGGGCATGTTGGACTGAGAATTGAGGACCAGTCGAAGGATAATATTGTTGAGGTAGATTATACAGTGTTGGTGGGTATGGTTGATATGGGCGAGGCTGGTGATAATATGGGTTGGGGCCCCGGGACCATGTTTGTCCCTCTATAACAGCCACTTCTTCTTTCTTTTTCTTCCCAATTGATCCCCCGTCCCCTTCTGAATTGCTTGATCTGTAGCCTTCATGGCTGAGTAGCTCATAATCTTGTTAGTTTTCAAACCTTCTTCCACAAAACTCCCCATCTTCACTACCTCATTAAAGGTCTTTCTGATTGCAGACACTAGATTCCCATAGTATGTCGGCTCCAAAGCTTGTAAGAAACAATCTACCATTTCTCCTTCTTTCATTGGTGGATCCACACGGGCCGCTTGTTTCCTCTACCTGAAACCATACTCCCGAAAGCTCTCTCCGGGCTTCTTTTCTATTTTGGTCAATGACAATCTATCAGGGATGATTTCCAGATTATATTGAAAATGGTACGCAAATGTTTGAGCCAAATCGTCCCAAATGAGCCATCGAGTATGATCTTGATGGGTGTACCATTCCAATGCTGAGCCACTGAGGCTTTGACTAAAGTAGGCCATAAGTAGTTCATACTTTCCCACAGCTCCACGCATTTTGCTGCAATATTCTCTCAGATGGGCCACTGGATCACCATGGCCATCATACATGTCAAATTTTGGCAATTTAAATCCAGTGGGTAGCTGTACCTTGGGGAACAAACACAAGTCTTTGTATGCCACACTATCTTGGCCTCCCAAACCCTGTATATTGCGAAACGACTGCTCAAGGCTCTTCATTTTCCTGGCCATCTCCTCTTGTTCAGGGTTTCTAGCAGGTTTCTCCTCCTCTGTCATATCGATAAGTGGGGTGTAAGAATCATGTTGTCCGAAGGTGGGTTCTGGAGGGTAGTAATAATTATCCTGGATATGAAATACAGGCTCACTAGAGGATTTATGTAAAGTGGCCGGTGGTGGTGCCACATACACGGGAGCGGCCTGGGGTGGTGGTGGTGGAGCTTGTTTAGGAAGTGAGGGTGGTACTTGTGATGTAGTGGCATAATAGTGTGTAGAAGATGAGTTCATGGTGGGTGGATCTTGGTTCGGGTTTGATGGAGGAGTATATGAGGGGTTGGCTGGGTAAGTAGGTAAGGGTTGTCCTCTCGACCAAGCCTGATACATTTCTAACATCTGCTGTTTAAGCTTATACACTTCTTCCTTCATGCTATTCACATCTATTACTTCCTCTTCCTGCACGGGATCCATGATTGTCGGCTCAATTTCTTGGATCACTGCTTTTGTCATGCTTTTAGAACGAGTGTTGTAGTTGTGATGTGCCAGAATGCCAGTTGCTAACTGTTTTATCTGATACACATCAACGACAAAAACTAGTTAATAGTTAGATCATAATAGATAATCGTCACAAGTTTAAAAACACAACTTTTGCCTGGCAATTATGCGTCATCCCGACATTATTGTCTTTGACCTGCCAATTCTCTTTTTTCGACCTTTCTTTTTCATTTCTTTTGTTTCTACTAATCTTTTTTCATTATTTTCATTGTTTCTTTTTTTTTTTTCTCTTTTCTTTTCTCTTTTTTTTCCTTTTGTTTTTCGATCCTATGTGTTTGCCTATCGCACAACCAATTGCATGTAAGGAAAAAATAACGACAACTTTTGGATTTTCAATTTCATTGGTACTCAAACATTGATTACAAAAGATAATTTGTACTACAACTTTCTAGATGCAGAAAAATACAAGTACAAAAATGCATGCCCTATGAATACATTAAAGACCCTAGTGCCCGCGAGACATCGTTCGGTCTTACCACGGGCCTATATGCTAATCCCTTTTGGAGTTTATCCAGGCCGGTCATCACTTGTTTCACAAAGATCATTGCTGCTGCGGTAAACGTGGACTAGGTCATATCCTTGCACAATTGGCATTTCCGCGTAATGTAGTGAGGAATGTTGACAATTCTTTCCTTGATGATCCCTTTCACTTGAAGCAACCTCCCAATCTGTTCGGCACGAGCATCCAAGGATTGCTGGCTTTTCTTTTAAAGTTGTTGTAACTCCAATTCTAATCGGTCCATGGCCATGTAGCAATGCTCTCTCTCTATATCAAATTCCTTTGTTTGTTTGCTACTTTTGACCTTGGCCGTAACAATCTTCTTCCATAGTTGGGCTACCTCAACATGATGCTCATCCTTTAACTGTCGGATCATCCGAGCCCTTTCTTCGGCATTCTTGGCCAATTGTTTTCGAACCCTAATTAATTCCTTTTCAGCTTTATCTAGATCAAAGCTGTAATCGTTCACCATGCGCCGCAAATTATCAATTAGCTTTTCATCTCGGGCAAGTCGAACTGGGTTTTCGGTTGCTGCTGTCATCTTTATAATTTGAGCCTTCAATGTTTCATTTTCTTTCATCAGCTGTTTCTTTTCACCCTCATCGGTTGCTGCTTGTAAGCTGCTTTTAAATTTGAGGTCCTGAAATTGTTTTTCCAACGTGCTGATTTTGGCTCGATATTCATTCTCCTTGGCCAGCCAATCTCAATGTTCCTTCGATAGCTCAGCAAATTCTTGAATATGAGGTCTCTTCGTTGGTCTCTCATGCTCAACATCTCTACGGAACCATGCAGAATACCCCGGTGACACTTCATCTCTAGCCCGATCTCTCACTCAGGTGTCCATTCTCAGACATTGGCACTCATTCCATATTTGCCAGATTTTTGTTTGCGGAAATTGCCTATCGAGACTGATCTCTATTGTTTGAAGGTTGAGGTCCCCATCTTTCGGCACAA